>JAKCPI010005145.1:0-54298 GCA_023213315.1 Euborellia annulipes | reverse complement strand
ATAAAAGCTACTATATTTTTGTTTACTAACAATGAATATATATATATATATATATATATATATATATATATACACTCTACATCCCTTGGATTCTTTGTGTGCTAATGTGCTTTCTTGTTATAAATTTCATTCTATAGACCTGTATTTTTTGGAGCAAGGGTATAGGTCTCGCTTCTAAATGTCAAATCCTCGTCCAAAGTGATAAAATTTCTATTTAAATTAACGAAGATTAAATAACAAAAAAAAAAAATAATAATAATAATAATAGAATATTTTATGTTTGGTTAAATTTGACTAATAGAGGTGATCACTAATTCTTCCCCCTCCTTCTTCCCACAAAAATAAAAACTTTTAAGATTATTTTCACAAATCTTCAGCTCTTTATCGAGTGCTAATTTTTTAACTAGCCAGTCAAGAGTTTTTATGATTTAAGGGGAAGGGACTCTCGGCGGCCTTATTGAATAGTAAATATTTATCGCTTTGCACGATTTTCTCAGCTTCTCCTGGAAGAATCTCAGTAGTGTGTCTTTCATATCAATTGTGATTTATAAAAGGGAAAGTTTTACAACTTTGTTGGCTCTATTATTATTTTTTGAAATTTAAATTGCTGCATAGGCTTATATTTTAAATTAAATAATTAATAGCGCTGGCTCCCATCCAAGAGTCAGACGTTCTCGTTGGCATTGCTTAGCAGCAACGATCTTGGTGGCGTTTGTTTAATTAACAATAAATAAATTTGCAGGTAGCGAGCGAGGCTGTTGGTTTGCCATGCAGCATCCTTTCCACCTGCACCTGTTGCTCGCCCTGTTTCTGCTTCTTCTGCCCCCATGGGTAAGTCCCGTCCCGCAGGCCATCCCGGAAGCGGTTTGTCGATTATGCGGTTTGTTTTTGCTTTATCCTTATCAACAATATTATTTATATTCTATTTAAAAAAAAAAAGGAAAATTATCGAGAGTGTAATATTTTAGGTGAGTAAGACTTTTCTACGCCTTGAGGATTGAATAGATAACCAAAGTGATTTAACAAATGTAAATAGTTTTATGCGAATCGCTAAAAATAAAATAGATATTAAATGAATACTACAAAAAACAATAGGAATTTCATTCATATAATCTATTGCGGAAGAGGTTAAATTTTTTTCCTTTTTAAGCAGATTGGATAATTATTTTTATATTCTTTGAATTAAATTCTATTGTTGAAAATTTTTATAATAAATAATTAAAACAATGCCTACGGGCTTGGTCTAGTTGGTAGCCAAATGGCTTAAATAGGACCAAATGGCAAATAAAATGCCTGGACCCCCAATAGATATTATAAATAAAACGGTTATCGTCAAAGTCTTAAAAAAAAAAATTAAATTGAAAAATTAAAACAAAATTTGCATCTCGTGAATTTATTATTATTATAAAATTATAATTTTTATTAAATAAATCTCAATAAGACATCTTGGAACAAGGTTTGAGAATTACTTAATTCTTAGTCCCATTTTTTCAAACTCATAGGATTTGAAGATTGTATCTGGACATCAATTTCCTAAAGCAGTACGATCACTACTCAAGAACACTCAAGAAAATCGACTTTGAAGACGATCAAGATTTCGAGTTGTTTAAGTTTGGATAATTTTATTTATATATAAACAGTGCCTGGTAGCCGTGAGGAGCGCAACAGTCTACTAAACAAGGAGTCGCTGGTTCGATGCTTGTTCAGGATAATTTTTTTTTTTTATTTCAATTCTCTATCCTTATATACATACAGTATCTCTCATATTAACATTTATAAAATTGAAATTAAATTAACAAATATTTTTTCAATATAAATTAACATCTTTTATTTTTAATTACCACTCGTTACACACTGAAAATACGAATATTTATAATAAATTGAAATTTGGTATAAAAATTAAAAACATCTTATTGTTAAATAAGACGATTCGTTGCATATATTTTTTTAAACACTCACACACACATGCACACAGTCTTTTCGGCAACTTAGGCCATATAAGACTTTAGTCGATAAAACAACACGGTGAAAACAGTAGTTTTTGGTAGTATAGTTTTTAATTTTTATACCAAATTTCAATTTATTATAAATATTCGTATTTTCAGTGTGTAACGAGTGGTAATTAAAAATAAAAGATATTGAAAAATATTTGTTAATTTAATTTCAATTTTATAAATGTTAATATGAGAGATACTGTATATGCGATAGAGAATTGAAATAAAAAAGTCCCGAACAAGCATCGAACCAGCGACTCCTTGTTTATGACTGTTGCGCTTACTCTCACGGCTACCAGCACTGTTTACATATAAATAAAATTATCCAAACTTAAACTACTCGGAAATCTTGATCGTCTTCAAAGTCGATTTTCTTGAGTGTTCTTGAGTAGTGCATCGTACTGCTTTAGAAATTGATGTCCAGATACTAATCTTCAAATCCTATGAGTTTGAAAAAATCGTGACCCACAACCCGTGGCTCCTTGTTAGTATAGAAAGATTTAAATAATCTATTATAATCCTTTTCTGGGGCAATTTAGACCATATTCCCATTTCTTCTAATTAATTAGAATACAATATAATTTTTAAAAATTTTAGAAATAAGAATTCCGTAATTTCACTAGGATTGTAATCGTCAACAAACGAATGATTGTTCGACGCCTTGCGCCCCATTGAGTTCAAAAAAAAAGTATTTTGGTATCGATGAAATTTGTTATGTGTGTGTTTCTTTACTAAAATTCTATCAAATATAAAATTTATACACGGCACCATTTTTTAAGAATATTGCTATATGTTGGTTTGTTTTGTTAAAATAAAATTTTAACAAAATTGCAATAGAAGAAACTAAAAGAAGCCAAGAAGTTAAATTTCCAGGGGGTCAAACTCGGTTTGTTTACATTTTTTCCATTTCAAGAGAGTGACGTCATGGAGCTCCTCCTTTTGTAAAAAATCGTTCGAAACAAACAATTTATAAAAATTTATACACGGCATATTATTAATAAAGCAGTATAAATACCAGGGTCTAAATTAGTTTAGTCCGAAACTATACAATTTGCAAATAAAACAAAATGAATGTGAACTAGGTTATAGGCAGTCAACAATGCTAACAAATAGAAAAATATATGCAAGGAGGAGCTTCATGACGTGGACCAATCAAAAACTGTGACCTGAAAATTGTTTGTTTACTAGTTTCTGGCCAACCTGTGTATTTAAAGAAGTTGGAAATTTCGCCTGCGGGCCTGGCAAGAAGAAAGAAGCACAGCCACCAAGATCGATGTAAACAAATAAACAAACAAGGCGCTGGAAGGCGACATCGAGAAATTTGCTTCGCGATATTCAGTGAAATTCAATTTTAATCAAATCATTAACGTGAAATTAAAATATATTTAATTATTTTAATTTTAATTGAATTCAATGAATTAAACCAAATTAAGGGCATTCAAAATTCTAATAATTATTAAAACTAATCACCCCAGCGGGCTCTGATCAATGCAAAGAGGCGAACAGCCACTGAGATCGTTTTGCTAAATCAACGAAGTTCCTCGATATCAAGACACAAGTTTTGAAATTATAACCTGACCTCATTGACTAAATGTTATATTGGCGAAGCCTAAATAAAAATAAAAGTAATTTAAAAAATTAAGGAGACAAAGATTCAGCAGAAATTAAAATGAAAAATATTTAATTCTTCTTCAGGAGAAGAGACCGTCCTGAAAAAGGTTGCGATTGGGGACGGAAACGTCGACAGTAAAAAAAAAAAAAATATTTAATCTCGTTCGGAAAGTTTTTCTACCGATATTCATTTCAAAATGCCATCAATAGTCGAATAACTTAAATTAAAATTGAAATAAAATAAAATAAAAATAATAGTAGCTAATGGTAGATGAATGTATAATTATAAATATTAATATATTAAAAGGATCATGGAGTTAGAAAAAATAAATAAACATTTAAATCAATTATAGCGTTATCATTTTGTTATTTTAAAGTTGATAAACTTGGTGGGTTTATTTCCTTTAGGGATTAACCAGATACACAGACTAAAAATTATATAAATAAATAATTATATCAACGGAACTTCTTTTTAATTGAACATTTAACAACAATCACTATTAATCAAATTGTTTGAAAATTTTATGGCAGCCTGTGAGTCATTTAAAATTGAATAATTATAATTGATATTCCTTATCTCTCGGGCCAGGGCCTGGGATCCTTAAAGAAATATTCGCAATTGAATTGTTAGCAATAACTAGGGTCATAAGTTGGCAACAATAGTTGCAAGTGGCAACAATAAATTAAATAAGAAACTTTGTTTTTAATTAATGTGTATTTAATTAGCAATAATTCTTAATTATTTTTCATCAATAATACAAACAAGATTTATTTTTATTTATTATAAAAATTAGAAAAAAAAAACAATTCTAAAAGGAAGTCAGCTGATTTAATTCACGCTTAAATTAAATATTTATCTAAAAACTACAGGTGTGATAATTCGAGAGAGGATTATCTCGCTAGCCAGCCCTATGACGTCATCGGAACGATAGAGGCGCCCATTTCCCGTTTTCTCATATTAATTTTGATTTATTAAATTAATAAAAATCACATTAGTTTGTTTTGAATGATAAATCCGGGTGAGAAACTTTTTGATCGAAATCCAAAATAAATATTTATTAGGGAAAATAGAAATTCAAGAGTGAGAGATCAATGATGACGCATTTAAATTAAAAAAAAAAAAGAAATTTAAAAATATCATTGGATAATTAGGCTTAAAGAGCTATCCTATTGTTGTAAATAACAATTCAAAATATTTACGAATTTGCTAGGAGGTTATCTCTGAGATGTAGAGCATAGATGCAGCCCAGGCCTAATCCCATGACAACTGAATATCTTTTTATTAATTTTTCTTTATTTAAATACTACTGTAATTCTTTATAGAATAAATAATTGAGAAATCTAAATATTTTTTTTCTTAATTAAATAATTGAAAAGTAAAGATGAGATGATCCTCAAGGGATGTAGAGCGTATATAAATATATATTAAAATTAGAATATAAATATATTCATTAAGAAGGATAAAATAATTAAATTTGAAATAAAACCAAATCAAAATTCACAAATATCACTAAGGGGGGGATATATAAATATTAAAATTTAATTCTACTATAAGTAAGCAATCAGAAAGCCATAGAAGAAGCGAAATTCCCTTTTAACCAAATGTTATTTAAGGAAAGAATGAATTAATTCAATTATTTTTATTTTATTTCAATTGAATTTTTTTTTTTTTTTGCTCCACACATTGGAAAATAAATATTCTTTCTTTTTTAAAGGTAGGCAGGCCTGCATACACGCTATTCAATAGGAAACCTTAAGATGGAATGAAAACAAACAAACAATAATATTTTGCTCTTCAAATTTCAACCCACCTTTAGCTATAATTTAATTTATTTGTTTAAAAAAATAAAAGAAAAAAATTAATATGTAAGGAACCCAAATATTTCGCATCCAAAGTATAAATAAACAAATCTGGTGTGGCTGGTCGCACCAGATTTTTTGTGTTGTTTTATAATGTATCATGTTATTAGTAATTTATTTAAATCAAGATCCTGAAGATAGGCGATGTTTAGCCCTCGAATCCCCAAATAAATATACTATATCGATATCTGAATGTTTTTAATAAGAAATATTTTTTATATATGTTTACAGCTTCTGTAAATGATTTGGATGTGCTTCCTGAAGATGTAGACTCTGAAACCGGATGTCCTATCCGAGCAGCTACAGTGCCTGCACTCATCAGAACTCTAGTTCAAATTTTTAGTACGTTTTAAAACCATTTTTTTTTTAATTCTTCAATTTAATTGTCTGCTTACATTTTAGAAGAAGAGAATGGCTCGTCGGGAGCGACCCTTGCGAGGCTGGTATTCCGAATGCATCGCTGGTGGAATATCTCCTCAGCTCAACTTGGTCGACATTTGGTCACTGCCAATCCAGATAATTCCAATTCTGATCTCTTGAAGAGCATCTGCTTAGCTTTCAGGTCTGGAAAAATAAATTTTTTTCTTTTATTCATTTAGAAAAAAAAAATGTTCTCTTTTTGGTGTGTTGTATGTCTGCTTGATCGGATCGTAACTAACTTTACGATTATTATTGTCGCAACAATGCATGTCTTAATTATTTTATTAACAATGTAATTATATATCAATTTTTTATTAAAAAACAAACACGTTGTGTATTTTTCCTTAATTAAATAATATATTTATTGTGTTCGATATTTGCGCTCTCTCCTTTTATTACTAAATTTTTTTTTTTTATATTCTTTTATAAAAATGAAAATTCTTTTGACTCCATTTTACACAAACTCAAAAAAAGAAATGATTCTCTCTCTCTTTATTTGACAATGAAGAAATTTTAAGAGACCTCTGTTGGAATAGCGAAAGAAAATAAATAAATAAAGGTATTATTTTAAGAGATTTATTTTCTTTCGAGATTTATCATCAAATAATTTAATCTTCTGCATTTCTTCCACATTTCTGAATCGACGTTTCAAAAAAGAGCCAAATAAATAATTTTAATCCCAAAAGTAACTGAAACCTCACCTCTGCTTGAATTTTCAAGAAAAACCGCGGGTTCCTTTTTTTATAATTCGTCTCATTCAAATAAAATTGATTTTTAATGTATTATTTTACAGATTTTGGTTTTCTGAATTTCCTGACCATGTTCATTCAGATTCAGAACTTAGCGATGTAGTAAATGATTTTGCCTCGACTCTACCGATACAATTAAAATCATTTCTTGCACTACCAAAAGAGGTAAGAAAGAATATTACTACCTTTATATTTAAAGATTTTTTTAATAATTATTTTTTTTTTTGTTTCAGACAAAGAATAGTTGTCGCAAAATTTCAGTTTCTACGCCACTCAGTAATAAATGTGTTCGAGTGTCTCTGGTATTTGACCAATTGAACCCGAGGCAACTCGCTGAGCATATCACGTATCTCGAATATGAAACTCTTCGAGCAATTCCAGTTAAGTGAGCCTGCAAATATGTCTAACTGCAAAGAATATCGTGTAAAAGAGTTGTCTATATTGCAGGCGAAAATTTTTTTTCTTTTCTTTCACTTTGGCAACACCAAAAATTTAATATTTACTGTATTTATTGACAATAACAAAAACGCACGTAACCTTTTTAAACTTTAAACAATTGGTAGAAAACAAAGAGAAGTGCAGCTCGGGTTTTTTTTTCTTTTTTATTAATCTCAACCTCACGTTGACGTTTCGATCCCGGTAGGAAACATCTTCAGAGCATAGAGATTAGTCAACTATTCTGAAACTGGTCTCTAAACAGTAAACGCTGTATATTAATTTATATTCGATTATATATTTACCATGTATTGTCATGATAAATCGAATCCCACACACATAGGCCTATTTTGACTAGCCTTTATGATAGGTAATATAAAGAACGTAACTTGTCGTGATTGCCCCGGTCTTCTATATTATCTATCTACGTATCAATCTACCCTTTTGGAATTAACATGTTAAAATTGATTGGCAAGGGACCATTCTGTCATAGACTTGGTTTGGTGCAATGCGTTGGGTCTAGGCATCGTAGATGATTTGCGAACTGTGAGCACCGAGTGCCATTCCGACCATTTTCCGACTGACCTTCAAATAGGTATAGAAAAAACTACCGTCTTCTATGGTGGTTAAGCAAAAGCTCGAAATTATACTGAGCTAATGTTTTTCTCCACAAAATGTATGATGCCTGACCCTGGAAATTCCTTGGATGCTCTGAATTCAAACATAATGTCGGCTTTTCTTGAGACAGCAACCCTACTGGGCCTTGTTAGGAGAGTCCCGTTGCGTTCAGGTGGAAGACGTAATAACTGGTACGACGGAGACTGTATGAGAGCAAAAAAGGAATTGAACATATGCCTCAAAGAGCTCGTATCCTCTCAATATGAATCGGCTAAGAAGGCAAAATACCATCAGATGAAAAAATCATATCGACGTCTATTGAGAAAGAAAAAACCGAACACCAATCTGACACGATAAAAAGAATAGGCAACGTGAGAGATGTCAAATCCTTCTGGGCTGAAGTAAAAAAAGTAAGACCAAGAACAAACTACAGGCAGCCAATCCCGATGGACTCCTGGAGCTGTTGGCTGAGACATTTTTATACCCCTTCTCCTCAGGTCGAAACGCTGTTTTTTGATGCGGGGGATCCCATTTTGGACTGCCCCATCACACAAGCAGAAATTGGGCAATCAATCTTATCTAGCAAATACAATAAAGCGGCGGGTCCCGATTTGATTGCTAATGAATTTTATGTATCTGGAAACAATGTTCAACAGGATAATAAGTCAGCAGAGATGCCCAACGCACTGGGCTCGACTCCACCTGGTCATGATTGGCCTGGTCATGATTCCAATTTTTAACGTGACGTCTTACAATGTATGTATAGTGGCCGGGTAGGGAGGCATGCACGAAAAAGTTAGTGGCTTGAATAACTCATACAAGATGTGTCGAAATACGTATAAAGTGTTAAATAAATTATTGAAACAAAAAAGAATTGTGTTATCTTACTTGGATTTAATTCTTCTATTAAAAAAATATTAATGAAATTTTGTATTTATAATCTATATATTTTCTTTTTTTTGAAATTTTACATTAGTATGCTGATTTTTATTATTATTTTTTTATTTTAGTGGCAAGAATATCGAGAATATGTCCATGCAGGAGGAGGTGGAGCTGTGTTAGTAAAAACTCCACGACTTGCTCAAGCCATCAGTCAATTTAATGGCCTAACGCAATGGGTGCTCTGCATGATCCTCTCCAAAACAACTCCACAGCAGAGAGCCTCACTTATGACCAAGTTTATCCTCTTGGCTAAGGTAATTAAAATTTGCCCTACTAAACTCCCACGATTTTTTTTTTTTTTAATTTATAAATAACTAAAAAGGAGCTGCTGAGTCTGCACAACTTCAACTCGTTGATGGCAGTGGTGGGCGCGCTTGCGCATAGTGCTCTAGCGCGTCTTTCACGTACCCACGGTTGCCTATCCCCGGAGGCGCGGGTGCGTCTTGCTGAACATGTCGAATTGCTCTCAGCATCTGGCAATTTTGCCGCTTATCGACGGGCACTACAAGCAGCACGTAGTGCACCATTTCGTTTGCCTATTTTGTATGTACTACTCTGATAACTTGTCTTGATGATTTGTTGATTGATTTTGATGATTTCAGGGGCATCCATCTTAAAGATTTGATCTCTCTTCATGTAGCACTTCCAGATTGGTTAGATGATGATAAACTCAATATTCGTAAATTAGCACAAGTTGCTGTCATTTTAGATGAACTGGAATCGACGCAACAATGCGAAGAATATTTGCCAGTGGATCCTGATCTCGCTGATACTCTTAGAGTAAGTAATCGTTTATGAAATTTGTGTGACGTAACAATATTGTTGTTTTATTTAGTCACGTCGCAGAATCCCAAAAAGCTCAAAATTTGAAATCTTAATAAATCGATCTGAAATTTGTTACTCGGGGGTTTTTGGGGTCGCTGATTATGAATCCAAGATCAAAGTTACAAAATTCCAAAAGGCGATATCAAAAGTAAAAAAAAGCTTACAATGTGAAGAATAATTACACTGTGCGGCAAGAAAAAAAGCCCTGAGATATTACCTTCAGATTCTTAAGTAATATGACCTCCGTTTTCCCCCACCACGTACCGTTTTCGGGGGAGAGCCCCCTACTTATTTTCATCCCTTCTCGTTAATTATAGGGCCATGAATCAAATTTGGAGGGATGAAAAGGAATATTTTAGCCTTAACATTTCTTCAGAAGGTCTAGAGAAGTGAAAAGTTAAAAAACATTAACATTTGGATCCAAGGGGGGGGGGGGATGTGGGGGAGGATTTTGTCGCTTAAAATGCAAAAAAATCATTAAAAATGATCGATTTTTTCACAATTTTCTCACTGATTTTCTACATATTCCAGCTGACAGACCCACCACACCCTTCCTTAAACATCCCTCAACTAAAAAAAAATATATAGGACAAAGCGGGTGGGGTGTGGGCGATTCCGAAGCCCTTACATGAAGAATTTTTTTCAAACATTGACAAGAAATAATTTCTACCCCTTTAGATAAAATATGGAAATATTGAAGGACATAGAAGAATCCGTATATTTAAGTTTAAGTTTGTAAAGATCAGCCCAAACAAATGAAAGTTAGCCGCATATTTGCCAATTTGACCAACTGAGCTGTGAATCTTCCATCTTCTTGCAAGGGCTTCGGAATCGCCCACACCCCACCCGCTTTGTCCTATATATTTTTTTTTAGTTGAGGGATGTTTAAGGAAGGGTGTGGTGGGTCTGTCAGCTGGAATATGTAGAAAATCAGTGAAAAAATTGTGAAAAAATCAGAAAAAATCGATCATTTTTAATGATTTTTTTGCATTTTAAGGGACAAAATCCTCCCCCACATCCCCCCCTTGGATCCAAATGTTAATGTTTTTTAACTTTTCACTTCTCTAGACCTTCTCAAGAAATGTTAAGGCTAAAATATTCCTTTTCATCCTTCCAAATTTGATTCATGGCCCTATAATTAACGAAAAGGGGTGGAAATAAGTAGGGGGCTACCCCCGAAAACGGTACGTGCTGGGGGAAAACGGAGGTCATATTTGGATTCAGGAGTTCATTTTACTTAAGAATCTGAGGAATTTTCTCGGGGCCGGAAAAAAGTTTCATTTTTCTGGACAAAGTTTGTAGTTTTAAAAAAGTTTTTTAATAAATTTAATAAATGATTTGAATAAGAGGCAAGGAAGATAATATCACAAAAATCTATGATGTGATTATTTAACAATTAAAGAAAGATAAAATATCTCTATCTCTTCATGTAATATTGTTAATTCAACAGATACATTAAATAAATAAATAATCTTCATAGATCTTGAAAAGGCATACAAAGACAATTCCAAGGGAAAAGTTAAGGAGATGCAATGGCGGTTTAGAGGTGTCATTAGAGAAGTATTTAAGAAGTAGTGAAGGATATATATCATAGGTGCACATACCAGAGTCAGATCCAGTGTTGGAGTCTCGGATAGTTTCCCTGTGACAGTAGGCCTACACCAGGGATCGGCATTGAGCCCGTACCTTTTTAATATTGTTTTGGATGTGCTAACGGAGAGAATGAATGGCGTGGGTTTTTGGTCGGGAATGTTTGCTGACGACATTGTCATAGTGGAGGAGAGCAGAGAGGGAGTGGAGAGAGCGCTGGAGTGTTGGAGACAGGCAATAGAGGATGGAGGACTCAGGATCAGCAGAAAGAAGACGGAGTACTTGTGGTTTGGTGGAGAAAGCAAGGATGGAGAGGTATATCTACAGGGGGGAAAAGCTGCAAAGAGTCAGGGATTTTAAATATCTTGGCTCTTTTGTGTCTTCTGAGGGGGGACTTGATAAAGAGCTAGACCACAGGATCCAAGTTGGTTGGATGAATTGGAGAAGGGTTTCTGGAGTCCTATGTGATAGAAAGGTAAATGCTAAGGCTAAGGGGAAAATTTTTAAAACGATAGTGCGACCCGCAATGATCTATGGCAGTGAGACCTGGCCGATAAAGAAAGCACAGGAAAGAAAGTTGGATGTGGCGAAAATGAGAATGGTGAGATGGGCATTGGGAAAAACAAGAAGGGATAGAGTGAGAAATGAGAAGATCCGAGGAATGGCAGGGGTGGTGGAGGTATCCAAAAAGATCCAGGAAAGTAGGCTGAGATGGTTTGGTCATGTGATGAGAAGAGAAGAGGAATATGTGGGGAAGAGAATGTTAAATTTGAAGGTGGAAGGAAAGAGACCAAGGGGTAGGCCCAAAAGAAGATGGATGGACTGTGTGACTGAGGACTGCAGGCAGAAGGGATTGGAGTTTGAGGATGCGCAGGATAGGACATTGTGGAGAAGGAAAATAAAAATGAGCGACCCTTAAAATAAAAAAGTAGGGATAAGCCACAGCGAAAGAAGAAGAAGAAGATTAAATAAATAAATAATAAAAAAATAAATATTTTCTTTTATCAGTATACAAAGAAAATAAGAAAAACAATTAAATAAAATAAAATTTTTATTATTTTTCATTAGCGAGATTTAATAAGCTAGTTATATATATATAAGGAAAGATGCGGGTTCGCCTCAGGCGGGCCCCCTGGCTAGACTCTAGTAATGGTAAAATGCTTTTTCTTTACAGTTGTCTCTTGATCTCGCTTATACGGATGCGGAAATTTTTGAACTCTCGTTGGCAAGAGAACCCAGAAATAATTCATCGGTGAGTGGCCTATTAAGGGCTAAAGCTCTTTACTTATTATTGCCTGCTCTATCCAATCAGAATTATTTTTATTTTTATTTAAATAACACAGGGGAACAGTGATTTTGGAGACCTATTCCTGAGTATATGGGTAGCGCTGATTCCAAAAATGCCATCAGTTTGGCCCCATCAGGTCTAGTTTTAGAGAAAATTAAATTTTAATAGAAAATGTGCTCTAAACGGGCTCTTATTTTGCATTTTCAAGATTTTTTTAAGGCGACACCCCTTAGAAATATGCAGATAGTTATAATACTTATAAATATTAAGTTTCAGCCGAATCGGAGGTCATTTAGACGTGCAAAAGTGTAGAAAAATCGAATTTTTCAAGTTTTTTTTTTACTTTGGACCCCCTTAATAGAATTTTTCTAATCCCTGAATGCGAAAAACATATTTTTTTTATGATATTCTATAGTTCTTTACCTTTCTAAAAAGCATTCGTTCGTGAAAATCTGTTAATTATTAATGAAATTATTAACAAAATAGTTAAAAAATATTTATAATAGTTCAGTGGCGCAACCAGGATTTGCTCCTGGAGGAGAGGGGGAGTTTCGGGGAGGGGGGCTGATCTCAAAAATTTTTCTGTGAAACCAAAGATTTTTGCTCTGCGGAAAATTTTGATTTCGCGGAACCAAATTTTTCCGCCCTGTGGGGAAATTATTTCCAGTCTTTAGAGACGCTAAAATTTTTTTACATGTGCCGTCCACGGAACATCCCCTCTTTCGCGGAACGCGGAATCAAAAATTTTTTCCGTCTGCAAAAATATTTTATCTTTTTTTTTTTATAGAGACGCTATATTTTCAAAATTTTTTTCTATGTACCGCCCGCGGAACATTCCCTCTTTCGCGGAACCAAAATTTTTTTCCCTTCCGTAAAAATATTTTACCTTTTTTTTTTAGAGACGTTAAATTTTTAAAATTTTTTTTCCATGTGCCGCCTGCGGAACATTTTCTCTTTTGCGGAACCGAAATGATTATATTTTTTCTTTTCTTTTCTATTTGTAATATATATTTTGATTTTTTTATCTTCTGGGGGGGTTAACCCTCCCCCCTGGTTGCGCCAGTGTAATAGTTATGTTTATTCCTATAAGCAAAGCGCATAAAAGATAGGCAGCCAAAGTGATTTTTTTTTCTTTATACGGTAACTGTTTTGTTTATAATTTCGTTAATTATTAATAGATTTTCACGGATAATTAATTTTTGGAAAGCTAAAGAACTATAGAATATCGTAAAAATATGTTTGTTTTTTTTATGCATTCAGGGATCAGAAAAATTGTATTAGAAGTGTCCAAAGTTAAAAAAAAAAAAATATAAAATAAAACTTTTAAAAAATAAAACAAAGACAAAAATGTCAAATTTTTTTTTTTTTATAAACGCCAAATTTCTAAAATTTTATAATAATCATTCCATTTTTCTCTGTCAATTTTATTGGAAATTCTTTTAAAAACATAATAATAGTTGATTTGTCCCTTAAATCGACAAATTTTTCTTTATTTTATTTAAATTCTATTAAATAGATTAAATTGATTTGTATTTGTGTTAAATTTACTTAGGAATGTATAAGATATTTCAAATCAAATGTTTCTTAAATTAGAGTAATCATTAAGGTAGATTAGAACAGGTCTTCTTAAGAAGAAACAAATTGTTCCACTTTTTTTTTTGGACCATAGTGTATTTTAAGGGGCTACGGGAGCGAAGTAGTTACGCATGTTTTTCTCGCTAAGATGGCGTAGTGTGTCTTAAAAAGTATGCCCAAAAAATCAAGTAATTCAAAAATTTGCCAAGAGATGTCAGAATGGTAGCTAATAATATTTAATGCAGATATAAGGTTGAGTGGCTGTAGATATAGTTGATACAGGACCAAGGGAGTTGGCAGCCAATATTATATATATTATTATTTAATATAGAGGCTCACTTATTGGCTGCCAACTCCCTTGGTCCTGTATCAACTATATTTAATGCATTTGGTTGATTTTCATTCATCTTTTAACAATAAATGTTCTTTTATAAAAGCATAAAAATATATAAATATAGGCCAAAAGGGGATCAGCTGTTAGACTAGCCTGCCATCTATTGCAAGAACAGTGGCGTAACCAGGGGGGGGCGAGGGGGGCGCGAGCCCCCCGCCTCAGGCACATCGAGTCCTTGGCGCCCCCCGAAACCGGCATAGGCGCCCTACGGCCTCTAAAATATAGCCCAGCGTATGTGATTTTATCATATTCTTTTCATCGATTGTCTTAAAAAATTGATTGTTTTCTTTTAAAATTATATTACAACTTGAATTCTACTATTTTAAATGAATTTAATTCCAAAAATAATAAATAACGTATATAGAGGCTTTATAATTAAAATTTTTTTTATTTTGCAATATATAAGCCTTAATTTGATGTTTTATGGCTGTGAAGATTTACTCAGGATTCGTATAAACCTTAATATTTAATTTTTTTGGAATTCAAAATTTTTTTAAGCATGAAGGAATTGAGCTATGAGACTGAAATGTTATATTTAAGTTAAACACCTCCCGGGACAGTGAAAATAAGCTTTTAATTAAAATCGGCCAAAAAGTACTAGTATTTTACTGATGTAGTTTTTCAGTTTTTTTCGATTTTCTCAAAATGAAAGGGCTTTTACCATTCTTCAAACCCGCCCATTCCCGCCCGAGATTTAGTGAATGAATGAACGAATGTCTAGCAATTTTTAAATAAAATTTCATTTGCATGCCCGTCGAAATAAAATACTCTATTTTAAAAAGTTTTTATTCTTTGATATTTTCCCGAAAACTGAATAGTTTTTGAAATAATCACTGAAGAAAACGACATTTTTCGTAAAAGCAAAGAAAAATCAAAACAAAATCATACAGGTGTCATTAAAAAACATGTAAATATAAACAAATTCGCTGAGAAAATTACTGGATGCAAGAAATTTGCCCGCCGAAGGCGGGCAATTTGCTCGCCGAAGGCGAGCAAGGGGGTCCAGGGGGCGGAGCCCCCTGGAAAATCGGCGCCCTAGTTGAGCTTCGCCCCCCCCGCCCTCAAAGGCTGGTTACGCCGCTGTGCAAGAATGCTGAACTAATTTGACAGTTTAATTTTAAATAAATCATCTAAGCTTATTTTAACAATTTCTTAATTAATATGTGATTAATAATAACAATAAATTCATTTTTAAATTTAAAAAAAAATTAAAGAATATTGGGACAGATTGTTTTTTTGTATTTGCTTGATAACAAAAAAATTAATTACGATAATTTTTTTAATAAGTCATTTAAACAAATTATAGCTCGATGTCCCAATAATCTCTTATGAATTTAATTCATTTAAAAAAAACCGCATTGAAAAATTCCTTATAATAGTCTAGTTTTTTTTTAAGTAGGTACGTTTAGACGTCGCTCCTGAATCCCCTTAAATCCAGTATTTAGATTTTAATCCACATTCAAAATCTTTAGAGGATTGTAACCAAATGGAATTGTTTGAATTTTCGACAGCCTCAGACGGCGTCTCAGCCCTCGACGCCAACAGAAGCGTTCACTTGGCAACCTCCACCAGCACCGAATCCCCTTCTTATCGAACGTCACGTGGACGCTATGGTGGCTGCTGTCTTTCGTGCCTACGACATCGACGGCGATGGCTTCATTAGCCAGGAGGAATTCCACGCTGTCGCTGGCAATTTCCCTTTTGTCGATTCCTTTGGAGCTCTTGATACCAATCAGTAAGTTGAAAACTTTCCTTATTACTTCAATGCAATTTTAATAAATAATTTCTGTTTTTTTTTTTAAGAGATGGACAAATCAGCCAGAGTGAAATGCGCGATTATTTTATGAAAGCCAATTGCCACGCATTGCGTCATGGATTCAAGCATAACTTCCATGAGACCACTTATTTTCGGCCAACGAATTGTGTCCATTGTACAGGTTTAGTAAGTGAAATTTTTATTTATTTATTTATTAAAGTGAAACTTTTATTTGATGGCCTCAAATTTTTTCGCTCTTCTATCAGCATGTCGCGTTTACAAGCCGTGACGCTCAAAGACTGTGACGTCTACAAGACGTGACGACAAGCCATAGGAAAGTTGAAATTTAATATATATGACGAATTATAAAAATATAATTGTGAGATTTAATTATTCAATTTTTAAATTGATAAAATATAATTTTTAAAATAATTTAAAATGATTCAAATCTTCAATTACTAAATAAATATTGTTCTCAGTTTTTAACATGCGTCTATTGATTTCCCATTTTCCAATTATTAAGTTAAAATTAAAAACGCGATTTTAATACCCTTAATTGAATAATTTTCTGAAAATTTTCAGCCGAAAAAAGTTTCACTTGCATCGTGGTTTCATAAAACCACACAATGATTTTTTTTCTATCAATATATTAATATAGAATGTTTTATTCAAGCTTTGGGGAGTGATTCGCCAAGGATATAAATGTCGTGATTGCGGCATTAACGCTCATAAACATTGCAAGGATCTTGTCGTTGGGGAATGTCGCTTCACAAATTATCCTCCAATGCAATCAGGTAAATTGTTATTTATTTTGAGAGTATGTTATATACCGTCAGTCCAGTCCAAGACCGGTCTTACTAAAAAAAAGCGATTTTTCAGAAGAGCCTGCTTTTCCTTTCCGATTGCTGAGATTTTGCACCAATCTCCTATAAATTTAAGGTTTTTCCCACTCTCGATAGCATTATTTTTTTTTCTTCAGGAATTCAAGATGATCATTTTTTGCACCGAAAAAAATATTCCAGGTTTTTTAAAGAGATGGTTCACTCTTGCACGGTCCCCCGCTCCAATCCCAAATGAGCAGCAACGCAGCTAGTCGTTTTTTCAATTTTCATTTAACATAAAGTAGGGCCAACGTTTCGGTCACATCATCATAAAATACAATAGATAAAATCAAACATTGATCACAAATTTTTTTTAGTTTCACAATTAAAAAAAAAAAAAAAAAGAATTTGTGATCAATGTTTGATTTTATCTATTGTATTTTATGATGATGTGACCGAAACGTTGGCACTGGTTAAATGAAAATTGAAAAAACGACTAGCTGCGTTGTTGCTCATTTGGGATTTCCTGAACATTAAATTGTATTATCAGCTATTCACCTCAATTAAATAAAATTTAAAATGTAGTATTTCAGAAGTTAATAATATTTCAGATATTACATAGTCTATATTGTACAAGGGTTGATCAAATGAAAAGGTAAGAAACGACGTAAAAACGTATCGGAGCATCCGCGGGCGCCCGCATTCGCAGGAGAGAGCAGTGGCTCCAAATGATGCTTCATTCCGTATGAGGACAGGATGACGTTCGCGTTGCAAAATTCGACGATTGAGGAGCAGCGAAGTGTTATCCGATTTCTGACAGCTGAAGGTGAGAAACCGGCAGCTATTCATCGCCGGATGGTGACCGTTTACACGCTGCTGACGGGGAGTGTGTGTGATTCAGCTCCATGATAACGCGCGTCCACATGGAACTGGCCAAGTTCAAGTGGGAGACGTTGGACCCCATGTGTTTGGTCCACTGAAGAAACATCTAAAAGGGAAGCGCTTCAACTCGGACACCGGCGTACTCATGGATGCTGTAAAGGACTGGGTCTCGTCACAGCCATACCAATTCTGGGAACAAGGAAACCTGCGGCTTGTTCATCAGTGGGACCCTTGTGCTCCGGTCTATGGTGTATATTTTGAATAAAGTCTACATTTGTACACAGTGTCGTTTCGTATCTTTTCATTTGATCAACCCTAATATTAAGCAAATATGAACTGTAGAGTGGTCTGAAGAAGAAAAACAAATAAATAAATGGACGATGTTATGAATGAAGGAACCAAGCGCCATTAACAGAAATCTGAGATAAGAGGCATTTCATTTGCACAATTGTAAACAAACTAATGGCAATGACTTTTTTTCTTGTTTTATACAAAAATAGTGCACAGTGTTAGTTGTGATTTAAATAAAAAAGTAGATCTTCTTTTTCACTACAAGATGGCGGTCTTATATCAATTTCGATCATAATGGCGCTTGGTTCCTTCATCCAGATTGGATATATATTGTTTCCTTGTATGGAATTGAATAAGGCTCAATCTATTTATATATATAAATATAATTGAAATATTTTTTTTTTTTTTTAAGTGAAACTTTTATTTGATCCTCTCAAATTTTTTCGCTCTTCTATCAGCATGTCGCGTTACAAGTCGTGACGTCAAAGGCGGGGGGGCCAAGCCTGACGTCACGCGCCGTGACGACAAAAATAGGAAAGTTGAAATTTTATATATATGACGAATTATAAAAAAATAATTGTGAGATTTAATTATTCAATTTTTAAATTGATAAAATATAATTTTTAAAATAATTTAAAATGATTCAAATCTTTTTTTTTTTTTTTTTTTTTTTTAAACATTCACACTTTTTTCTCATTCACACTCACATTCACGCAGTCTTTTCGGCAACTTAGGCCATATAAGACTTTGACGATAACCGTTGTAGAGAATATATCTATTGTGGGTTGAGGCATTTCTATTTAAGCCATCTGGTATCCAAATGGCTTAAATAAAATCATCGGACTGCCTGGGTCCGAACCCGCGACGTTTGGTATAGGAGGTAGGCGCGCTACCTACTACGCCAAACCCGGGGCGATTCAAATCTTCAATTGCTAAATAAATATTGTTCTCAGTCTTTAACATGCCCCTATTGATTTCCCATTTTCCAATTATTAAGTTAAGATAAAAAACGCGATTTTAATACCCTTAATTGAATAATTTTCTGAAAATTTTCAGTTAAACGCCTACGATCCGAAAAAAAAGTTTCACTTGCATCGTGATTTCATGAAACCACACAATGATTTTTTTTTTTCAGATTCTCCGTCAACGCCTTCATCAACAAAAAATCGTTTTCTTCGTAAGAAAAAATCTAGTCTCTCTGAATCCGAGTCATCAACGCCGCCTAGTCCCAAATATTCAACAACCTCATGTCCAACATCCGGCGAATTGGAACAATTGTGTGCAGCAGCTGCAGCTGCCAATTCAAGTAGATTATTGTCACGTGGCAAAACAGCCGACATGCTACTTGTACCAACAACATCAGAGCCTGTACTACCGCGACGAAAGATCAGCGATTCTCTTTTATGTAGATATACAAGTTTAGAGAAAACGAAAACGGATACAAAAATATTGCCCCCGGAAAATAATAATTGCACGTGTCCAGCCTCACAAGAGCTTAGAGTCTGCGCTCAAGAACTTGAACAAGCGCAACAAGTATGCAAATCTTAGAATATTTGTGTTTTGTTTGTTTGTTGTCCGTTACACGTTTACAAGTCAAATTTTTGGAATATCAACATTGTAAGCTTCTTATAACGCCAGCCATTATTATAACAATATCGTATGCATCATTATTACGCCATAATAAAATAATTTTATTATTAATTCATTTATTTTTTTTTTTTATTTATTTATTTATTTATTATTTAGCTTTATTTTGTGTTTAAGGGGTCTCGGGAGTGAAGGTGTTACGCATGTTTTTCCCGCTAAGATGGCGTTGTGTGTTATAAAAAGTATGCCCAAAAAATCAAGTAATTCAAAAATTTGCCAAGAGATGTCAGAATGGTAGCTAATAATATTTAATGCATTTGGTTGATTTTCATTGATCTTTTAACAATAAATACTTTATAAATGTTATTATATATTATGTATCTTTTATAAAAGCATAAAAATATATAAATATAGGCTAATAGTGGATCGGCTGTTAGACTAGCCTGCCATCTATTGCAAGAATGCTGAACTAATTTGACAGTTGGTTTTTAAATAAATCATCTAACTTATTTTATGTGATTAATAATAACAATAAATTCATTTTTAAATTTAAAAAAAAATTAAAGATTATTGGGAAAGATTGTTTTTTTTTGTATTTGCTTGATAACAAAAAATTAATTACGATAATTTTTTAATAAGTCATTAAACAAATTATAGCTCCATGTCCCAATAATCTCTTATGAATTTAATTCATTTAAAAAAAAAACCGCATTGAAAAATTCCTTATAATAGTCTAGTTTTTTTTAAAGTACGTTTAGACGTCGCTCCTGAACCCCCTTAATAAACCTCCTCTTTTTTGATATTGTTATCAGAGTGTTTGGTTTTTCTGTTTATTTTCCTTTTTTTAAAGGCAATTCGGCTCTTGGCTGAGCAGCTTCTCGGCCTCCGAGAGGGAGTCGTCGGCGTCCATCAAGCCCTCGCCTTAGTCGTCGATCGTCTATCAAATCTCAAAGTCCATCGCAGCTAAAGAATTTATTTTTTTTTTTTTTTTTAATAATCTTTCCTCATCCTGGCAAATGGTCATTCAGTGGAATTTTTCGAAAGCTGGTGACCATTATATTTTATTAAACAATGTCCTGATTATATAATATTGGTAAATTACAACTCCACAGAGAAAATTCATATGAAGAAACGAATTTATTATATTTTAATTTCCGATTTAAATTAAAAAAGAACTTTTATAGGAATGGAATGTAGATATATCAGGGTAGATAGCTGTGATGTAGTATTGAAGAGGACAGCTCTATGGGAAGAAAGTTTACAAGTTTTTTTTAGTTCAGATGATAAGTGGCTAGATGGCTCCACTAGGCTTTTTCCTACAAAAAAATATGTTATTGTTTAAAAAAATTTAATAGTACTACGTGCCATTTATGTAGCATAAAAAAGTTTAGAAGTATCCTAAAGCAAAGTGGCCGAGAGAGTAAAGCCCCCTCTTCCTTTCCTAACCCCCCACCTTAACAATTTTTCTTTTTTTTTGATTACAATTTTTTCACTCCACTTTTTCCCATCCACCACCCACACTCCCCACCAATAAACTACTATATTTTTTAATAACTATTTTCACACCTAAACCATTTTCCAAATGTGAAGTGGAGGAATGAGAAAAATGAATTTTTAAAAAACCAAAAGACCCCCCACAACTATAATAGTGTTTTTGAATATCACATTGTTTTTTATTACATTGAATTGATATCAATCAAAGAAATAAATAGGAGGGTCTAAACCCGAAAAATTTTTTTAATTATTTAAAGATAACCCTATTTATACCTTAATCTTACCACGTGGAACCCGATCATTATCAAATCCACACACACGAAGAGAAGATTTGACCCTGACTTCCCAACTGCCACACTTCGACCGACCGACACCCAACCCTCACATTCCCGACTCCACTTCCTCCTCACGCCGTCCTATGGAATCTATGAAACTTCTCTCGCTCGCCGCCCCCTCTCTTTAGGAGTCAGTATCAGAGCAAGTGAAATGCAAAAAATTCGAGTTCAAATCTCTCTGGGAGCAAGTTTACTGTTAGTTCCCTGACAAGCGTATAGATGGCCCTAAACCTATAAACAATTTTCAACCTGGAGCTGTTCAAACTTGATTGTGTTTGGTCTGTGAAGAGGACGATGATGATGTTCTTTCATTTCAAAATTTAATCAAACAGCTGAAGTTTCGGTCCAGGGCTCGGACCTTTCTCAAAGGTCATTATAAATAAGGAACGTGGATTTTATGCAGAATGAGGTATTAAGGAGAGTAGAAGAGGAACGAAATCTGCTCCAAAAACAATTCTTAGAAAAAGGAAGTGATCAAGACATCGAGAATAAATATTCCAGAAGAAAAGCATTAATTTAATAACAAAATTTTAATCAAAATTTTGACAAAACTTTATTACAATCTTGACCAATAACCTCTGATGATGGTTCAAATCGATGCCGAAAAGTCAGCGTTTGAATTAATCATGTTTTTAAATATTCGCCTGGTTTTCTTCTAGTATATTTCCTTGAATCATTTTATAGCTATAAAACCATGGAAACCACGTTACGTTTCTGGCTCTAAACATCTTAGCGACCCCCTCACAGGTAATAGACAAAAAAAAAATTTCAGTTTTTTTTTTCTCATCAGTTATCTGCAAATTTTTTTACAAAATTCTCAATGGAGAAAATTTAAAATATATTTATGCCCTGGAGTTCTGGTTAAAGCCATAGCCATGGTAGGTATTCAATTTATATTCCATTTAGTAGCAGTATTAATAGTATTTAATGTATGCAAATGATTATTATATAATTTAATAATTGATATAATAAAAAATATGTAAAAAATGATTGTTCGGACGTTATTAAACTATTAAAAAAAAAAAAAAATTTCAATACGAAATTAAAAAAATATTTCAACAATGATTATTTGAATAACCTTTTTCACCTTAACACTTTGAATTAAATTATTAAATGAATACTCACATGACACATCAAGTATGAAGAATGGATGAAGACCCCCAAATATTTTAATTAATTAAATTAATGACACTAAAACAAATTATAACGATATTTTTGACACATTGAGTAAAAAAAAACTAACACTTAAAAGGCGACTGATGCACTGATGTCACGTGACAGAAATATATTATATTACATACTATTGACCACTAGAGGCGCCACTTGGCAATTTTTTAACAATGAATATCAAGCGATCAAATTTATATATTTGTTTCTGTGTATGTGAGAATATTTATTTATTTTAAAATATTTGATGAATAAATATTTTTTTAAATATGAAATTGAGACTTTTCAATTTAGATCAATTACGTATCTTATCAAATACGTGCAAATAATTGGCTAATTGCACATACAGCAATAACTTGCTGATGGCTCAAAATGAGCCCGGACCAGCCTATTTTGGAAATTTAAATAAATTGGCCTCCACTAGTCCAATTTTGATGAAATTTGGAATTTAAGCTCTGAGTAGAAAATGAAAGACTTTAAAGAACTTTTTTGGAATTTGCTTATCAGCTCGGTTTTCTTGCTAATTTGACTTAAAATTAAAATTTTCAACTAATCAGATTCAATTTATCTTTTTCGTTTTAAATAATTGTTTTTAGAATTTGAGAATACTTGGGGAATAAAGGATCAGGAAAAAAAAAACTTCAAAATTAATAAATCACCAGGATCATCGGATAGTAGGGCCTAGTGATTAATTAAAAATAAAAATTGTTTGTAGAAGGCCTTAAGGAAAATCAAATATTAATTATAAGGACCGTCGGCCAAAAAATAATTACTTTTGCGTATTATCCGTTTACAATATTTATTTAAATAAAAAAGTTATTTAAAAATTTTTTAAAATTTCCTAAAAATAGGGTTACCATAATTTATTGAGGCCAGATCTTGACAGAGGTTGGGGGGTCTGGGGGTATGGAAAATCTTTTGAAAATTAGACACTGAAATATGCGTTTTTAGCTATCCTGAGACGCGAAAAATATTATCAAACTTCCTCCCGGGCCCCTTCAGAAAAAAACTTCAAGAAAATTATTTTTTTTATTGAAATTTTAAGAGCTTTAAGGGCCCGGGCTCCTTCAGGAAAAAACTTCAAGAAAATGATTTTTTTTATTGAAATTTTAAGAGCTTTAAGGGCCCGGGCTCCTTCAGGAAAAAAACTTCAAGAAAATGATTTTTTTTTAATTGAAATTTTAACCATTGAAATTATTTTTTATTAGAATTTTAAGGTTGAAACGCAAAGGGCCCGGGCCCCGGGGATATATGCCCCCTGCCCCCCCCCCCCTGTCTAAGGCCCTGAATACAATCAACAGATGTTTTGCAAATCGTTAATTTCTCCCATCCAATATGATAAAATAGCTGAGCATTTCATTAATGCAATTTTTATAATGCCATATAAAAATTGCTCAGCTATTTTGTGACTCCATATCACTGGGATCGAAATATTTACAAATAAACGGATAATACGAAAAAATAATTATTTTTTGGCCGACGGTCCTTATAATTAATATTTAAAAATAAAAATGTTTAATTATTCTAACGTTTAAAATCACAAATATATTTAATATTGATACTTTACATATTTACTTAGTTTAATTACTTTAATTATAAAAATATATTCTATATAGAGCAATGTTTGTTTTTTTTTTTTACAATATAATAAATTATTAAGAATTCTAATTCAATTTCAATGAACGCTCGGATTATAAAAGATTAGTTTGCAAGTTGTTGAGATCAAGAAACAAAAGAAAACTTTAATAGTTATTTCTTCTTGAAGAGATTTGAGAGTTCATCATGAATGTTAAGTTAGAGGAAGGAATTCAATTTGGCTTGAGACAAGAGATAAGAAGATTAAAAAGGACTTTTAGGCAGGGTGAGGGGCTTGTCCGATTTCTTCACTTGGAATTCTTTATAAGAAGGCATTGGATTTGCATGGAATTCTGCGTTCTTACGGATTTTCTTCACCTCCTCTTCTTCCTGCTTCTTTTGCTCCTCTTCTGCTTCTTTTTTCGCCTCTTCAATTAACATCTCCTGTTGTTTTTTATATTGATTGAAGATCTCTCTTTGCTCTAATCTCTCAACGGTGGCAAACTTGGGCGAATGGGGTTTCGTACACTTGGCGGCATGTTGAGGCTGAAAAGGGGCTCGGTGTGATTGAGGAATTGTGCGGGCTTTAAACGGCGAGGGTTTCTTCTCTCCGGAATTAATCGAGCCCCGGTTGGGCATCAAGCCGACCCATTTTGGTATTGGATTCGCTTTAAATTGCCTTGCTTTCTTCTCATTCAATAAGATTTGCTCAAGTTTTTCTTTTTTTCGTCTTTCTAACTCTTTAGAGTGCTCGTATAAATGAACATTTGGATTTCTTGATAAATTTTCTAAGCTGTGAATAAAAAATAAATTTTTTTAATATCAGAGTCCTTATATATGCAGTAGGCACGAGTTTCTAGAAAAGAAGACTCTGTGCACAGGGCTATAGCCAGGGGGTGGGGACAAACCCTTCCGAAATTATAAATAAAGGGAAATATATATATATAGAGAGAGAAACAAAATTTTAAATACTGTTAGTAATAATAACACTTATTGTTCAATCGAAAAAGATCAGTGGCTGTAGCAGGCCCGGTCTGGCCAGGGCGGCTGGTCGGCGATCGCCGAGGGCCTCCAAAAGCCAAAAAAAATACAAGTAAACAAAGGTTTTTTTATTATCAAAATTATTTTGTTTTACTGTTTTACAGCGACATAATCTTGCAAAAACAATTTTAAATAAACAATAACCTATTTATTGAACTACAGTTAAGAGTAAACCTTAGGTACAGCGATCACACTCGGGGCTAGTCACCGATCTCACCGCGGCGCACCGTTCGGCTCGGATCAGCGAGCGGTAGTGACGCGACAGTTGGCTTTTCATTCAACTATCGTTCTGTTTTAGCCAACCATTCTTACTTAAGTAGTACTGCAATTAATATTGATCTTTCAAGTAGTTACAATTATTAATAAATTTAAATTTTGTGCTGATATAAAGGTCAAATATTAGAATCATTTTAGTCTCTGGACTGTTTATATACAATGTCATTTAAAGGTCTTCCCTTAGCAAATAATATTGCATTGTAAAATATTTAGCAAAATTATTCATTTCAACCAAATTATAAAAAAAATTAAAACTATTTAAAACCACGTTAGCCGCATGCAGCAAACATAGGCTAACTATTTTGCCGTGAGAGGACATGGTGTCCTCGTTTTATTTCCGGCGGGGGGGGCCTCAAATCACCGTCTAGCCGAGGGCCACCAATGAAGCCAGACCGGGCCTGGGCTGTAGGTTTAATGATGATGGATTCATGAAAAAAACAAGACGAATGCAGCCAACTATTCTTTTATTTTAAATCTCGCCCTGACGGCTGACATTTCGGCCCGAGGTCTAGGCCATCTTCAGAGCTGCATACGTATACAATTAGAAAAGCATACATTAAAATTAGCACTAAATACATCTCCAATGCAATCACAATTAACAATATCTTTGATAACATACCCGGCTGGCAATAATCAAATAATGTGGAAATTTGCAACAACAGCATGTTGGTCCGCTCACAGCAAAACGTAGAGAAATGATCAAAAGGAGGAAAGATTCTGAAGATGGCCTAGACCTCAAGCCGAAACGTCAGCCGTGAGGGCGAGATTTAAAATAAAAGAATAGTTGGCTGCATTCGTCTTGTTTTTTTTCATGACTCCATCATCACTGCCTTGGCGGTTTTAAATTCGACGCGCACTTTTTTCCTGCCCAAAGATGAAATACCTAGTACACCATGCTTATACTGAGGTAGCGCAGTATAGAAAATCTTGCCGAAGGATATGGGGTTTAAACGACTTAACTCCACGTCAGTGCTCTGGACAAAAACAAAAAAAGGACCTCTGTCCCTTCCAGAGGAATATTTATTCTTCTCTTTTTGCAAATCCTGGTTAGGAGGATATTGAAAAATTCCACCCCCATCATCAGGAGGCTCCGGGGGAAGGGATCTACTCGACCCCTCCCCCGACGCCCCCTCAGGCTCGCCCATATTTTCCTATGGGCAAGCCTGTATAGGCATGCTAATTATTTTCAGAACACAAAACAACGTTAAAAAGAAATAGTTATCAAAACAGGCAAATTAAAAACGAAAACGAAAAACAAAAATGAGAACCTATATAGGAAAAAGCGAGCTTATCTTATCGAAGCGGAGCACAGTAAAAGCGGCCAACCTCTGAGAGCACTCACTTTAGACTCATCAATAAGACTTATATTATATCCTTTAAAATTTATACATTTGGAAGAGAGGATGAACTCTCGGATCATCCGAATCCCCCGAAAATTTTCTGGCTACAGCCCTGCTTGTGTATATATATTTAATTCAATTTAATATTTATTAATTCAAATAGCCGACAAAAGTTTGGGTGCCGCCGGGAGTCGAACAACGGACCCACCAATTTGTGCTTTATACACTCCCCCGCAAAAAAAGTGGCGCACTTTGTTTCTTCTTTAAGAAGACCTGTTCTAATCTATTCTGATGATACTGTAATTTATTAAACATTTAATATAATAAATTTATACATTTCTAAATAACTTTAACACAAATTCAAAACATTTTAATCAAATTATACAATTTAAATAAAATGAAGAAAAATATGTGTATTTTCAATTTTTGAGACAAATCAACTTAATCTCGATATGTTTTGTTGGATATTAATTAAAAATTTTGTTTTATAAGAATTTCCAATAAATAGAACAGAGAAAAACGGAAAAGGAAAGATTATTTCAACATTTTTGTCTTTGTTTTGATTAAATTATAATTATTTATTAAAACGATATGGATTTGTATTAAATTTACTTAGAAATGTATAAGATACTTCATATTAAATGTTTAATAAATTTCAGTATCATTAAGGTAGAGTAAAATAGGTCTTTTTAAGAAGAAACAAAGTGCGCCACTTTTTTTGCGGGGCAGTGTATATATATAATTTATATTTATTTTCTATTTATACAAATTAATAATTATTTAAATAATTACCTATGATATCTTTGGAAAAAATTTACTGAAGTAGGACCATAATCATCTAGAAAAAAAACACAAGAAAATTTGTTATTAGACAAAGATAATGAATTTTTCTAATTTTTATCTTCACTTGATATATAATAATAAAAATAATAATAATAAATTTGATTGTTGTTGTTGAAAAAAAAAATTGTATTCTTTTTAAATAATGTGTTTTAATTTCCAACGGTAAGCATGAGTATTATTAGAATAAATAAAGAGAAAGTAATAAATTAATCTATAGACAATGCTTGTCCATTTGGGCTAAACCAAAGGAAAGAAAGAAAGGTCTATGGGTACCTCCTACCCAAAAAAGAATCGAAACCAGCAAACAGCTTGTTATTAATAAAAATATTTTAGCTCTTGATCTTGTTTTTTTTTGTTTCCCCTCGCTGGTGAGCAGCAGAAGAGTCTTGGATATTTCCTGCGAGTTAGATATCAAAGAATGGGCTTAGCCACCTGGATGATATGATTTGTTATCATTGAACTTTCTTTAGATTATTCAAGTTACTGGAGACTAAGAATTTCCGCAAAAAAAAATTAAAATTTTAGACTCCTCCCAAATAAGTGGACTTAAAATTCACTATAAAACTATTCACTTTAAAACAATATATACATTGCTAATGGAGCAAAACTCTTTCATTATATTTAAATAAAATAATTTCATGAGCTGTTCAATAAAATTAAATTCCTTGCGTTTATGAAAACAGGAAAGGATATTTGGCGAATATTGTATTTCGTTATATATATATTTAATTGCCAAAAAAAATTTCAGAATGCAATCAAAATAGTATGTTCAAGAATTAAAAAAAAAACTTCTGAATTTGAAGGACACTTTTATAATTAATGTACTTTGCATAGGAATATATTCACTATCAGTTTACACTTAAATTCAATGTAATTTTAAATATTTTACAAAAATAATTTAATACCTGAGGCATTAGAATAATTTGATGAATTATTTGGTGATTCACGATCATGTGAAAATCCTAATAAAGAAAAAAAGTAATCAGTTTATTGAAATAAATTTAAAAATAACCAAAAATGCTTACCTAGTAATAAATCAGGTGTATTTTCTTTATTCATCTTCGATTGATATTAAAATAATAACTACACTTTATATGAATTAACTAAATTTTAACATAAACAGATACTTATTTTAAAAAAAATTTCACGTCAATAATTTAAGAATTTGTCGTGGACTTTAAAACAGCTTCAAAATAACTAAAATGAAATAAGAATGTGATAAAAAGTCAGAAAGAAAACTCACAGGTCGAGGAGAGTATTTTGAAAATTCAAATTTCCTTCGGGTGCGTTCAGAAAGCAACACAAACAAACAGCCAAAGGCCAGGAAGCAACTTATTTTTTTGAAAAAAAATGAATACAAATTAAAAAAATATTTATTTTTAAAATGTATTATTATAAGAAAAATAATTATTAATGCAGAATAAATTATAAATTAAATTAAAAAAAAAAAAAAAATTAAAATCTCAGAGTAAGTTCAGAAACATAAATAATTTTGGCGCCTATTTTGAATTCTGAATTCGATTTTCTCTTGAGGTATTTTTCGTTCTAATGAGTTAATATCAGAGAATAACTCATTAATTAATAAATCGGAATACTCGCCAGGACTGTGTTGATAATTAGTTGAATATTTAATCTCCATATATATTCGTATATACTGTATATAAAGGTTTTTAATGTAACCGTATAAAGAAAAGAAAATTTAATGGAGATGTGAAATAGCGAATAAATCAAGAAACAAATTTTAAGAATTCTTAAAAAATACGAGATTCAAATAATATAATAAAAATTTTATTTCAAAGAATACAAATCAAAAGGAGAAAAGAAATAATCAAAAATACAAATGTTTAAAAATAAAATTAATTAATATAAAATACTTTGTTTAAATCCTTTCTTCCTATTTTTTAAATGGGCCTGAAATAAAACAGAAAACAATATTAGCGAAAACTGGATAATATACAAATTAATACATTCGGATATAACCGATATTGGATGTAGAGGTTATATATATCAAATTGCTAACAACTAATTACACTAGTCGACAAAAATGAACTTTTTTTCTTTCACAAGAATGAAGATATGAAATTCTAGAAGTATTTTTCATTCTGAATTCAGATATGTAGTTAGAATTTTTCCATCAGGCACAGTTTTAGAGATATAGAGCAAAATAGATTTTAGTCGAAAATGGGCTCTAAAACGGCTTTTATTTAAAATGTTCAAATTATTTTTAACGCGACACCCCGTCAAATTATGCAGATAGTTAGAATACATATAAATTTTAAGTTTCATTCCAATCGGAGGTCATTTAGACGTGCTGCAAACGGCTTAAAGTTTAGAAAAATCGAAATTTTCAAGATTTTTTTTGCTTTGGTCACCCCTAATACAATTTTAGATACCCCTGAATGCAAAACACATATATGTACGATATTCTATAGTTCTTTAGCTTTCTAAAAATCATTCATTCATAAAAATCTGCTAATTATTAACGAAATTATTAACAAAAACGTCAGCAAAGAAAAAACACAAGTACATTCACTGGTCGAAAAAAATGGACTTCAATTGAATTCAAATGCGAACCCTATCCACGAGAAGCTAATGTATCCTCTCTGAGCATCGGGTCACGGGCACTAATTTCATTATATATTATTAAAAAAAAATATTTTTTGAATCTCATATCTTTCTTTATAATTCCAAAAGAACAAGAGGTCCATTTTTTCGTCCAGTGAGTGTACTTGTGTTTTTTCTTTGCTCACGTTTTTGTTAATAATTTCGTTAATAATTAGCAGATTATTATGAATGAATGATTTTTAGAAAGCTAAAGAACTATAGAATATCGTACATATATGTGTTTTGCATTCAGGAGTATCTAAAATTGTATTAGGGATGACCAAAGCAAAAAAAATCTTGAAAATTTCGATTTTTCTAAACTTTAAGCCGTTTGCGGCACGTCTAAATGACCTCCGATTGGAATGAAACTTAAAATTTATATGTATTCTAACTATCTGGATAATTTGACGGGGTGTCGCGTTAAAAATAATTTGAACATTTTAAATAAAAGCCGTTTTAGAGCCCATTTTCGACTAAAATCTATTTTGCTCTATATCTCTAAAACTGTGCCTGATGGAAAAATTCTAACTACATATCTGAATTCAGGGGGAAAAAATGCACTAGGTTCACTAATCAGATATCTTGTGAAAAAAACCTTGTCGACTAGTGTTATTATTGCTAGAAAAAAATTACAATATTTTTTCCAAAATTTGCCGTCCCCCAATAATCGGCCGGGCAAAGCATTTGCCCAGGGCCGGATTTAAGAGGATGCCGCCTATAGATAGGCTAAAGTCAATTTGCTTCCCCGGCTAGAGATCATATTTGCTTCAATTGTGAAATTCCACCCTATTTAGTTATAAAATACTTACAGCAATGATTGAGGCAAACGCATCTCTTTGTAAGAAAGTGTAAGCATTTTTAAGAAATTGCAATGCCACTTGATGTAAATGTTCACATCCAAAAGTAAAAAAATCCATTCCTAATTCAAGTCCCGTTCCAAAGTCGCATTCATCGATGGCGATATTCGTTGCTGTGATAAGTGGCTGTAATTCATTAAAATGGGCAGAGCGTTCTGCTGGGACCGTCGCCTCTTTTATATTAGTCAGAAGAGCTTTCAATTTGCCTAAAACAAAAAAGAAAATGAACGAAATACTCTCATATCATTTTATATTTAGACCGTTTTTTCATAAATTGTTAATAATTTAAATAAGAGAAATTTACTTTCAGTTTCCATTAAAGGTCGATATCCCAAATCGTTTTTCTTGTCAACAGGCACAACAATTCCAGCCCGATGGAACGTTCTTGCGACAATTCGCCGATTTCGGGTGGTCATTGCAGAGGACGTGTCTTCCATTGGTATTTTATTTTCGGCAGCCCAAGCGAGGAGTTGCCGATGAAGGCGAGTTATTGCCATCTTTTTAAATGGATCGGCTTTTTTCAAAATTTCATTTAAAATTACACTAAAAAAAATAATGTTTAGTATTATTTTATGAACAATAAAATAGGTTGAGTTAATTTATAAATGAAAATGACGATGTTACACCTGTTTGAAGTATATACAAATGATAGGCCTATATAATACTACAACACATTGTCAATTTTTAATTGTGATTAAATTTATATTGATTTAATTTTTATTAACAATCATTTGAAAATAATAATTAAAGAAAATTCATTTCAATTGTCTTAATTAATGATACCTAGATTATTAAACAAATAGTTTGATAGTGATCCAGAAGACCTGAGGACAATAATCGAATGACGATTCAATTAAAAATTTTTTATTGCAAGATTCTCGTCACTTACGAATGATTTTTTTCATCTAGATTCTTTTTCTCATTCTGAATTAATTTTTTCAAATACTTCTAAGCTTTTTTTTTCTTTTTTACTTATTTGTTGCTCTCTGGTGAGTACTTATATTTCTGCTACTACATATTAAGTTTCCCATTTGTTGTCAATAAATTATAAAATCTCAATCCTCTAGGAGCAATCTCATTAATTACCTAACTAGAGTAACAAATTTCAATTTCTTAGATAATTTCCTTCATGCATCATTTTAGACACAGAGGACCTCAAAAGGTGTATATTCATCAAATCATTTTTGTTTCTCTGGGCAGAATTGGTAAAAAAAGAAAGCATCGTTTTTTAAATTATTTATTTAAAGGCCTTTGGCATCTAAGGCCATTTAGACGCTTCAAATAATGATACCCAATTCAATTGAAATAAATTTTTCTCTATTTTTTGTGAGTATGTTTATTTGTTGGGAGGGTCAAACGTCCCAAGGCCACCAGGAATCTAACCCAGGATCTCCTGCCTTTCCAGGGCTATTCTTTGGATCAACAAAAAACGTTCTCACATAAACTTGTTAAATATTCCTATGACTAGTCAAGTTCGGATCAAGGTATTCATTGAATATTAGTTTCTTATTCAAATATCGGAATCTATTTAACTAATATTCTCGTTTGAAACGGGAATCGAACCCCGACCCCAGACATGAGAAGACAATCTCTTTCTTCTATCTAGGCCTCGGACATCATAAAATCTCAGTTCGAGTTTTAATCAAAAACAACCTTGACCTGGGTTAATATCCTATGTCAATGTAATCAATAAAATACAAGTGATGGGACTAAAAATAAAGGGTGATTTTTTTAAGCGTTTGGTTTTTAAAATTGAAAAAAAAAAAACAATGGAAATTTGCAAAATTGCTTGAAGTTTTTATTGGGGTCGATAAATCAATTGCCATTTACTTTTTGAAGATTATTTCACGTTGCCCGCGGCCACGCTTCAAATGGTCCATCCGGAATGTCCCATTTTGGCATACTTTTTTCAACATCTCGACTGGTGTCACCAATAACACCAGTTAAGTTGCCTTCCAAGGCGGCAAAAGTTGCTGGCTTATCTGTATAGACGAGAGACTTTACATATCCCCACAAAAATAGTCAAATCGCACGATCTGTCCATGGTTTCACGAGCTGTGTGGCATGTCGCGCCATCCTATTGAAACAACATATCGGCTAAACCCAGCTCTTCCATTTTGGATAATAAAAAGTCCGAAATCATCCAACGACTGAAACGTTTTTGACACCATCGTCTTTGAAGAAATACGGCCCAATAATGCCACCGGCCCATAAATCACACCAAACGGTACATTTTTGTGGACGTATTGGCAGTTCTTGCAGTGCTTTTGATGAAATTTGGTAACAATGGTTTGAATAGCCTGCTCAGTAAGACGATTATTAGTAGGACTATAAAATGGCTCTAAACCCATTTTTTACTGAGCACAATTTTTTGTAATAAAATTCAATAATTTACATACGTTGTTGAAATGGCAATGCTAATTTTTTACTTTGACACGAGCCATGAATCACGCGTAAACTGCCAAAAAAATCATGCTGAAAAACCAAACAGCAAAAAAATCACCCGTTATATTAAAACTACACTAGAATTCTTAGAAAAAAGCTCACTTGACAGCAGAAAAAATATTTGGTCCTATTGGTTTGATAATACAATCCTTTGCAGAATGATTTTCAGCAACAAAACAAGGAGTCTCATCAGGATTATCACGAAAATAGCCAAAATGTTGCTCTGTTTTATTATCACCTCTCAGTATCGTCTATAATAAAAAAAGAGATTAATTAAAGTTACATTTAGAGTTAAAATCTTTTTTTTTTACTTGAAATTCCGGGGGATCATAATAATATCGCCAATGGCAAAGGTATTGTTCAGGTGTGAATCGTTCTTTCCCGTTAAAATTACCAGCTAAGACATCAAAAGGACCAACAAGATGAAGTCCAACAGAATCAAAGGCATCTAGAAGTAAATGAATTAATTTTTTTTTTTGTATAAATTAATTAAATAATAATAATTATACCTTTGGGTTTATTTTTTGATATTGTCTTACAAAATTCCCAGAAACTAAAGAAATCATCCGGCATTTCAACTAAAAATTTTGATTTAATAAAATGTTTACATTTTTCTAAATCTGTATCTTGTATATCGATTATTTCCTCAGAAATAGATTTATTTTCTTCTTCTTCTTCTTTAATGCTATCTTCTTTTTCCTCCTCTTCTTCTTTGGTTTTAATATCATTATCATCTTTTTGATTTTCTTCTTCAGATATTTTGCTTTCATTTAATGAATGATCATCCAAGGTTTCGTTGAAAGAAGATTCACTTTCTGGGTCACTTGGTTTATGTTTTTTAGTTTCTTGATTTTCATCTGCTAAAGTCTCCTAAAAAAATTCAATGATTATTTATTATTTTTATCATCTTACAAATTTTTAGTCGTTAAAAATGGCGGGATTAAAAATTTTTCAAGATTGAGCAATGTTATTTGTGATTTTAAATTAAATTTATTTTAAATATTCGCCTATTTATATTAATAATTACCTCATGATTCCTTTTCGGAGGATGTTTGTATTTTTTATGATGTGCTGGATTTTTTTGATAACATTCAGCTCCATATTTGCATTCACTCCGTTTGTCCATTGTATTTCTTTTTAATAACTAAAAATAAAAATTACTATTTTAAAATAACAAATAAAATCTTTTATTCATATAATTCACTTTTTTTTTCTTTTTAAAGTAACTGTCTGAAATCTATCTAATCTTGTGAAACATGTTGTGAAATGAAAAATGTGTACTTTGAAATTAGACGAACTAACCTAACCTTAGATTTCTTTGACGTTCTCAATCATATTGTCAAAGAATACATTCAACTTTTAATTTATTTATTCAGAGATTGAATTTTAAAAAAAATGGAGGTCTCAAAAAAATATGGAATTAAATGAATGATTTGAATATTAAAAGATCATCAATGGTTATTTCAATAACTAAGGTAATTTATATCATATTTGATTATTTATTTAATTTGATTAAAAATTTTCAAATAGATAAATCACTTTGACAACCCTTTGACATTTATTCATGTTATTTTTTCTTTAATCTAAATACTGTCAAAATAATTTAGAATTTTTGACTAAATTTCATCACATGATATTTCATCTTGCATAATTTTTACTTTTTTTTTTTATCAGAGCTTATAATTGACCTAATTCTCAAAAAAAAATATTTTAACTTTCTTACAATGACATTTATTGTTAGTTAAATTTTCATTGTCAAATTAATTATTAGTAATAATTCAATAACAATAATAATGTTTTATTTTTTAAGGGTTTTATTATCTCAAGATGGAGCCAAATCCATTGAGTGTGATTTTAGTAAAAAGTGATAGTAAAGGCGATCGATTGCTATTTCGTTATCCATTTATTACTGAAGTGAGATCTGAACAAGAAGCATTAAATAGAAGGAAGAATCCGTACGCACTTATTTCAACTGAAGATTTATTGCAGAGTCCGCCACCACAAACATCAAACATCAATATAAAAGGCCAATTGACGGGATTCGCTGATGATGTTCTATCGACTCTATTTGCCGTCAAACAAGAACTTTGTGAACGAAAATTTGAATTAAAAGTCAATGATGTAAGATTTGTTGGGCATCCTACTTTACTAAATTCAAGTAATTATTTTTTATTATGATTTATTAGACTAAATGAAGTACATTTATCTAGAGTAAAAATTGTATGTTTGTTTTTTAGCTCGGAATACTTCAACGACAAATAACAAAGAAAATCCAGGAATGATTTTGTTACATATCGTGTTCGCTCTTCATGCCACAGCTAGTCATTCAATTGTTAAATGTTATTATGATTTAAGTAAACGATTGGGAGTTGCATTGCGACATGAAGAAAGACGATGCGGTTATGTATCAAAAGAAATTAAAGTTATGGTCACAGCCCATGATGAAGTAGCTGCGAGGTATATATTCACTAATATCAGGGCCCCGGATTTTAATAAAGGACCCTTTCTCCCCTTCTTCTCAAAAAGGGGCGTGATTTATCCCCCCCCCCCCCCCTCTGTCTACGGCCCTGACTTGAATGCAAGAAATTTTCTCAATTCTATTGAATTTTCACTTTTTTAACAAGCGATTAATAGGGCTAAAAATTTGTTGAAAATGTGAAATTTCAATCGTATCCTTGTGGTGGGTCAGTATCCATAATTAGGTAAAAATACGAAACACTGTTTCTATATATATATATTCAGGGTGACAAAAAAGTTCTGATAATTTTTTTATTTATTTTCACAGTAAAGAAATACCGTGTAGGTAAATAAATTTACACAATTAGACGAATAATAACTTTTATTAGATCAATAAACTTGCTCCAGAATCGACCAAACGGAGCAGTTCATCGGATTGAGATCACGGTCAAACGTCTTTGCCCCAGAAACCGGGAAACAGCTCTTCACAGACAGCGATTGCCGAATGCGCCAGCGCCCAGTCCTACGGAAGCGTGAATCCAGCTGGGCCGAAGTGTTGCTTGGCCCACGGGTCCAGTACGTCGCGGAGAACTCGCTGCTGGTAGCTCGCGGCATTGATCTTGATGTTCCGTTCGAAAAAACGGGGGCGTCTTTCCGGTGGCGCAGATCCCAGCCCAGACCATGACCGAAGCCAGATGTTGATGGTTCTCGATGCTGGCCCTTCTGACGATTGTGAAAAATCTTGTCTGCGAGCATTGTCGGCAACATCCGTAAGCGATTTAAAAAAATGTATCGACGTTCAAGGATGCAATTTTGAAAATTTATTTGTTGTTATTGATCTATTAAAAGTTATTATTCGTCGAATTTTGTAAATTTATTTACCTACACGGCATTTCGTGCACTGTAGAAATAATAAAAAAATATCAGAACTTTTTTGTCACCCTGTTATATTATATGAATATAGGAAGGTATACTCTGTTTTCGGTTGCAAGGTGAAAATAATTAATGAAAAATGATTATCTGGAAATACTTTCAATCTAAAAACAAAACTAAGGGGGCCGTTGCCCCCCACTGGCTTGCCCTAAAAATTGAAAAAAAAAACAAACAAATATATATTTTTCCCATTGGGAATTATTTTTTTAACGCCCCAATCCACTAAATTAATTTAATTTTTTTTTAATTTAAATAAATAATTAATAATCTATGTATATATTAATCGCAACCCCCCCCCCTCTTGCCCTAACGAGGGGTTGGCCCCCCCTCTAACAAGATGTCTGGCTACGCCCATGTCTCACCTTGAATATACAGTATGTAAGATTGTTTTATCTGTTCTTTGTTCATAGGCCCGATAATGGTCTGATCCTAGACCGAAACTCAAAGTTTTCAAACAGTCGTCTGTCAATAAAATTTGCGGATAATCATTTTTCATTAATTATTTTCACCTTGCACCAATATCTGCAACCGAAAACAGAGTAAACATTGGGACCTCTTGTCGGAAATTTCACAAATTGAGTTATTGTAGAGGATAATTTCCTGAACACGTTAAGTCCAAAACCTCTAAGATATCTCAAAAACTAAAAAAGTTACAGCCTTTCAAAGTTATAGATATAAAAAAACAAGAATTTTGAACAAAACACATTTAAACAACAATGAAGAACTATTTAAGGTTACTAAATCGATTATTTTGTAATATTTATCGCTAAAATTATCAAATAAACACGTATAGGAATTATTGAAGAATCGCAAAAGGGTGTTCAGTAAACTTTCAATTGAAGATGTGTAAACTAGCACCTGTTTCTATGAATCTAATTAAAAAATTTTATTTGAAGGCCAGATGAAGGAACCAACGCTGAAGAAATTGAATCCCCATTTGATTTAATTCTAAAACGAAGCAGCCTGGCAAGAAATTTAAAAGTTGTTTACAATGAACTCATCAGTTCCGGATTAATTCATGTCAGAATAAATAAATGGATTGAAATAAGTTTTTGTCTACCTCAAAAAGTACATCAATTTCATAAAAAAGATTTTATAATTACACCAGAAACAATACAAAAGTATTGAAATTATTATTATTTTTTTTGAAATCCATTTATATATACATAATATTTTTTTTATTTTTTAGATGTCTCCAAGCTCTAAGGCCATATCATGGATTACTTTTATTAGTTGAACCGAATGAATTGTTGGATTTTTTTCCACCGGATTCTTCACCGGCATTAGTAAGATTAGTTCGTATTTATACACCCCTCAAGAGTTTACAAACATTGGCAATGGATGCGGATCTAACTCTAGCGCAGGTATTTGTAAATAACTTAACATTCAGAAATATTTTGTTAAAAAAAAATGAGAAACAAAACGGTAAGGCCGATTGAAGAGAAAAAAAATTGGGGTTGGTTGAATAAACAAGAGTTATTTTACAATACAATAAGACGAATAGAAAATAAAATCTTCATTGATTCATATTATCCGAAAAAGGAAACGTCGAGCGAGTCTCGAAAAATCGTTTATAGCCGTTTCAGAAGCTGGTTACTCTAGGCGGCAAGAGATGGCGTTAGTACTGCCCATAGGGAAACAAGCGTTTTATTCATATTTCATTTGAAAGGTTCCAGCTAATTAATTAAAGGCAAAAAATTAATTATTCTTTAACACAATGATTACTAATTTAATTATCTATAAGATATAGAGCGATTTTTTTAAAAAAATATCTTTTATTTAATGTGATTAATCTAAAAAAATTTTTTTTTTTTTGAAAATCAAAAAAAGGGCTTCTAGAAATTGTAGATATTTTAAATAGCTTTAATTTAAAACAAATTTGAGGTCAATAGCTTTTAAATTGTAGCCGTAACCTTTCAAAATTAGCACCTCGAGACGCGCACCTTAATTTGACCTTTTTATTTTAATTTTATTTACTTTTGTTGTGCTTGCTGGACTCTCGGCGTCACGTCTTTGAACCAAATCCCCTGAACATAAATAATGGTTCTGAATTTGTCATTGATATGGTGTGTGTGTGTGTGTGCTTTCAGGTTTTCCATTTGACAGGACATCTCCTTTATTTGGCCAAAGCGACAGTCATTTATCCCCTTTGTGAAAGCAATGTTTACGTCATAGCGCCAGATGCCCAAATTGATATTCATTCTCCTCTAGTTGAAAGATTCTCTGAACAATTTCCAGGCATGCATCTTCTTCAGGTATTGATTGAAAACAAAATACTTTTTTTTTTTTAAAGTGAAACTTTATTTTTTTTTTTTTTTTTTTTTTTGCTTATAAATGATTTATTTCTCTTTCCAGGTTCTATCTGAATTTTCATTACCAACATCAATTGGACAAAAATTCAATCCTTTGCATTATCCTCAACAACAAACTCAACTTGTACAAATGATTGTTTGGATGTTACAACATCACCTTTTATTACAATTGCATACTTATATTTATTTTGTGCCAACAAGTCATGGGCCAAGAATGTCACAAGTGAGTGTTCAATTTTGCTAATCAAATCTTTCTATTTAAGAGGCTACGGGAGCGAAGTGGTTACGCATGTTTTTCCCGCTAAGATGGCGTTGTGTGTCATTAAAAGTATGCCCAAATATCAAGTAATTCAAAAATTTGCCAAGAGATGTCAAAATGGTAGCTAATAATATTTAATGCATTTGGTTGATTTTCATTGATCTTTTAATAATAAATACTTTATAAATGTTATTATATATTATGTATCTTTTATAAAAGCATAAAAATATATAAATATAGGCCAGATATAGGCTAATACTATATCGGCCGTTAGACTAGCCTGCCATCTATTGCAAGAAAGCTGAACTAATTTGACAGATGATTTTTAAATAAATCATCTAAGCTTATTTTAAAAATTTCTTAATTAATATGTGATTAATAATAACAATAAATTCATTTTTAAATTTAAAAAAAAAATTAAAGATTATTGGGACAGATTGTTTTTTTTGTATTTGCTTGATAACAAAAAAATTAATTAAGGGGGAGTAGGAGCGGCCGTCTAAACGTACTAAAAAAAAAAAAACAAGACAATTATAAGGAATTTTTTAAATGAATTAAATTCATAAGAGATTATTGAGACAAAAAGTTATAATTTTTTTAAAGACTTATTATTATGAAAATTAATTTTTGTTTGTTCAAGCAAATACAGAAAAACAAACTGTTACAATAACTTTAATATTTTTTTTAAATTTAAAATGAATTCATATTATTATTATTAATCACATATTAATTAAGAAAAATTTAAAGTAAGCTTAGATGATTTATTTAAAAATTAACTGTCAAATAGTTCAGCACTTCTACAAAAGATGGCAGGCTAGTCGAACAGCCGGTATTATCAGATCACCTATTAGCCTTATATCTCCTATATTTATATTCTTTTATAAATGATACATAATATATAATAACATTTATAGAAGCCCTCGGGAATGGTGTAGGGGTTATGCGTGCTAACCTCGTATACCAAAAGTCGCGGGTTCGGACCCCAGGCAGTCCGATGATTTTATTTAAGCCATTTGGATACCAAATGGCTTAAATAATAATGCCTGGACCCCCAATAGATATATTAAAAACAAACAAGTATCGTTTAAAGTCCTAAATGGCCTAAGTTGCCGAAAAGACTGTGTATGTGTGTGTGAATGAGGAAAAAAAGGTGAGTGTTGAATGAAAAAAAAAAAAAAAAAAAAAGTATTCATTGTTAAAAGTAAATCAATGAAAATCAACCAAATACATTAAATTATTAGCTACCATTCTGACATCTCTTGGCAAATTTTTGAATTACTTGATATTTGGGCATACTTTTAATGACACACAACGCCATCTTATCGACAAAAACATGCGTAACAGCTTTACTCCCCTTAAAGTAATTGCCTTTTTTGTTTTTTTTGTTTATATAGAATTCAAGTATGCATCCACTGCCATCGTTGCCATCGACCACTCCAGTGCCAACATCGACAACACCCCGTGAACTTATTGGAAGTTATCAAAGCAATTCTGAAGAGATTTCAATTTTACCCCATGCGCCAGCAAGTGAAAGTGATTTAAGTTCTAATCTTAGTGATGAAGGTGTTAATAAACCTCTCTTAAGTGGCATTATTCAAAGTGGTTCACTTCCGTCTACTGACACGGAAGCTGGCGGATTTGTAAATAGTATGGAAGAGGATAAAACAAGTCCTAAAACTGGCAGTTGTAAGTAGCATCTTGCGCAAGTTTTATTGTGTTTTAGCTCTCTTGAGGTATTTTGATGGGTAGACTCGTTTTTAATCAATAAGAAGGGTTAATAAATGGCAGTGAGCGATCCGCTTTTCCTTTTCCTTAATGCACATTCGCCGGACGCCTGATGGAACAGATCTTAAATAATCATATATGGACGGTGTTATGCATAAAGGAACCAAGCGCCATTATGAGATAGGATCGCCATCTTGTAGGGAAAAAGATCATGCATAACATCGTCCATATATACTTACTACACTAGTTACCTTGAATTCTGTCTTAATACATATAGTAATTCTATTCTTTGCATTTGAATCTCATTGCGTTTAATTGTTGTTTATTATTAAAAAAAAAAATCATTGTTTTTAATTTATTAACAATGTCATTAAAAAGTTTTAACCATTCTGCAAAGGATTAGAGCAACAGCCCCCAAGAACGTTATAGTCAAACAATGCCAAACCCTGGGTGGGTGGCCTCGGGGAAGCAGAGTGTTGAACGTCTTGGAAACCATCAGTATAGATCAATTATAAATTAATAGGTGGAAGTAAGTCCAAATATCATCAAAGACAACGTGGAGGAAGGCCGTAATACTGATAGAAATAAAAAGAAAGAATTGTTTTCGGCCCAAATTATTTTATTTTCCCTTGTCGACGTTTCGGGAACTAAACATCACCCATCTTCAAGACAAAAGTGTTAAAAAATCCTTAGCTCTGCCTCCTTCAGTTGTTAGGCAAGTAAGAAAGTTAGTATATTTTGAAATTTGTATATATATATATATTTTTTTTTAACACCTTTCGTCCTGAAGAAGGGTGACGTTTAGTTACCGAAACGTTGTCAAGGGAAAATAAAATAATTCGAGCCGAAATCGTCTTTCTTTTTATTTCATCTTCACTAAATACATAGATTACCTTTCGAATCACCTGAACCCCCCCCCCCCCCGTCCGCCCTCGGGCTTGGCGTAGTTGGTAGCGCGCCTGACTTGTATGCCAAGGGTCGAGGGTTCGGACCCCAGGCAATCCGATGATTTTATTTAAGCTATTTGGTATCCAAATCCATGGCCCTGTCGGTTGCCATTTAAATATGCATTATAACCGGGAAATGACCTCAGGAGTAGAGAGGAAAAAAAGAAAGATTTATAATTAATATATTTGTACGCCTCAAGGGGATTTCTTTTTTCATACATGACCCAAGGAATTCAGCATAATATCATAATATAAATCATTTTTTGGGCTCTTATCATTAACATCAAATATATTTTCTTTTAGGTTTTAGTCTTTTACCTGAAGATTTCCTAGCGGATTTTTCTGATGAAGAACGAGCTGCAATTTTACGAATACCGTCAAGTGGCAACGCTGAAGATCTCGGTCTGCTTGTGAGACTTTGCCGAGCTGGCTATTTACAAGGAAGCCATCACCTCGAGGAAATTATGTACCTGGAAAATTTAAGACGATCTCAATTATTGCAATTATTAGATAAATTTCGTGATATTTTAATTACCTGTGAGACTGAGGATCCATCAATCGCTGTTTTTTATACTCATTCATAAACACACATTTTTGTTTTTATAATTATTATTTATTAAACTTTTTAACCAACAAAATATTAATATGCCTTCTAATATTTGTATTGATTGTATATAATTATAATTTATATTTAAAAAGTTGTAAAACAATTCCATTATATCATAGGAAGACAATAATTATGAATATGTACAATTAATAAATATTTTATTCCGTTATTAAAATTTCTTCACTGGCTAAATCAGGAATTTCTAAATTCGGATAAATTTCAATCCTGAAAAAAAAAATAAATTTTACAAAATTATTGAAAGCGAAGTTTGTAGAAGAAATTTTTTTAGGGGGAAAAGGATTGGGGGTTGGGAAAGGGATTTTTTTTTTTGATGGAAAAAAAAATTAAATTTCTAAAAAATTATTTTTTTTAAAGAGTCATTTTTTAAAATATGGTGGGGTTTGTTAATTATTTTTTTAAATTTTCAATTAACATCTCTTTAAGGTAGCTTATTTTTTTGCAATGAAAAAAAAAAAAAATATAAAAATTCTTTATCGAAAAATAATATTTCTTTAAGTTCAAATAATAAGCTATCGGTAATTATTTATGAGTTAAAAAGAGAAATGTAAAATGAATAGAAACTTTATTTATTTTTAATAATGTTACAATAATATAACCTATTATTATTATTTAAATAATGCCTAATTATTGGTCATTGTTCAAAATAAATAAATGTAAATTTTGTTAAATAAATTAGCACTCGGACTTGACCGCATAGAAGAAAAACGGCCAGGAAAATCGACCACCAAATTATTTGTCTTTAACGCCAATGGGAAGATTCTTTAAGAGCTGTAGGATTCTATATATATAGAATGGAGAAAAAATACCATTTGTAATTTTTCAAGACAATTTATCTCTACTCTATTTAAAATATAAATAGAATATTTACAATAAGACCGAAGTTTGACCAAAAAAAAAGCAACATTTTGCACATCTCTACTCTGGAAATTTTGAAATGTTTGGTATTTTAATGAACAAATAGGATTTTTGCTGCGCTTGTTTAAAGTAAAATAAAATAAAAGAAGATAATTAACTCACTCTTTGGCGGACGGTTCGAGATAAACGATTTCGTCGACTTCAATCATACAAGGAGATATTTCGTCATTCGCTGAAAGCATTTCCATTTTCTCTTCTTGCTCTTTTTTCCATTTGCGAATTGTAGCCAGAGTAGGCAATTTCAGCTTTAAAGAATCGCGCATATAATTATATAATCTTGGCGATTTATCATACATTTTTAATGCTAAATCTCTTTCTTCAATTCGCCATTGGCCTGGATCGATATGCATTATCTGCATTTGAAAGAAAATTAAAGCCTCTTCTGGAAAATAATGTTTTAATTGTGTAAAAAGTTGCTCTTTAGATAATTTCCTATTCTTTATTTTTTCTTCTTTTTTCTTCAAATGTGATATTTTTGCTCTCATTCTACTCATTATGATGGATCGTTTAGAATTTTGTAAAAATATTTTTTGTATATATTTTTGATCAAAAAAATCCGTTTGTGTAGCCATATTACAAAATGATTGACTTAATTCTTGATCTTTTTCAAGATTAATATAAATAACAGGCGAGATTATTTCATTTTTGTCTAGAATTGAGGATTTTTCTAATGTTGGCACAGCAAATCCGGTTAATTTCTGTTTTAATGAATTCATAAAACATTTATCCTCAAAATGAAGTTGGCACACAAGCTGACTGGCCAATTTATTTTCTGGAAGTTGGGCTAAAAGGGGACGTTGGCAATTTGAAACCCATTGGGAACACCTAAAAAAAGGGATAATGTGAGTGTGAATTTGTTTATGTCAAGTGACTTTTTATTTTTAAAAGGAACTTATAGGAATTTATTTTGGAGGGGTGAAAAAATATAAAATAATTAGAAGAAGGGGACTGGAGCCTTCCCGGGAATAGCAGCCAGGTGAAATAAAAAACCTTTATATTGTGATGCCTACGTTTCGAGTGCTAGTCTCACTCAATTTTGCTTGACCTGAGGATGGCCCGAAACGTAGGCAACACAATATAAAGGTTTTTTATTTCACCCAGCTGCTGTTCCCGGGAAGGCTTCAATCCCCTTCTTCTAATCAAATATCTACAGCCATTCAACTCAAGATAAAATAATAAATATTTAGATAATGAAAATTTTTCGAACTATGGCTATTTCCTAGAAATGTATTATAGAATAAATCATAAACTGTAAGAGGTGCGCGAGTAGAAGTCAAAAATATTAAAAAATAACATGAATTGTTTTTATTTTGACATTTAATAAAAAATATTTGGACAGTAAAAGTAATTAAATGCAATTTACCTGTTCTTATCTCTTATTGGAAATGTAAAAAAATGCAAATTTGGATGAGTATATTTAGATAATTGGCAATTGCCAAAAGAACATTTCAATCGGCTCATAATTGCACTAAAATAAAAAATAGAATTAGTAAAAAAAGTTTATAGTTGACATATAAATAGAAATACACAAATAAACTAGTGTGATGTAATTTACTTACATTTGAAACAATAAAGTAATGAGTTGTATTTGAATATATTACACACTATTAAATAGAAATTTTAGGTTTTTAATTATTAAAAAAATAACAATTGATATGAAATATGAATTTGACAAGTGTTTTATTTTTGCCTCTTGAATGAGCAATGCTGCCAACGAAAGAAATGTTAACAATCATCTCCTGGTAAAATAATTTTATAAAAATTAGACTGTAAATCAGCGAAAAATGCTGTAAATATGCCAGAAATAGATATTTTAAATTATATTGAAATTAGAGTTTTATTAAATTATAAATTTTAATTGATGCTTGTCATTTGTCATGTTTGCTTGACGATTTCCCTGCATCTCTTATCAAGCGAATTTTCAAGCAATCACTTTCATTAACAATATAACCTGAATATAACATAAATGTCAAATTAAAAATATTTTTATAATCAGTTTAATTTTTTTTTAGATCTGTTTTGTTTAAAGTGTAAATATAATTAATTAAATGGATATGAATGCTATAAGATCATCAGATGAGGAATCTAAGGTAATAAAATTTTTTATTTAATATAATTTTGATTATAAATTTATCTGACATGGGCGGATATTGAAGTAAGTTTGGTTCCAAGAAAGTATAAAAAAAACACATGTTTAAAGTTTAATTTTCCAGAATTAAGGTATAATTAAAGAATTCAGAAATAAATCTGTCATTGGCAAAAATGGGCTGATGATGATGATGATGACATCTAATGATAAGATAGTGGGTTCCAAAAATTTTTCTTATTTGATAAAAGTCATTTGCTGTAATAAATTTGCAGTGTTGCATATTGCAGTTATAATAATGCATGGATTATTTTATAGAAAATAAGTTAAAGTTTCCAAAACACTTTTGAAGCCAGTTAATTTTTTCTTGGTTTATTTTTTTCTCTAGACAAATCCAGAAATTAAAATGAGAATAAAACTTCCTAAAAGGATTCTTCACTTTAGTGATGGAACTTTAGAAGAATATAGCAGTTCAGATGAAGAAGAAACCCAAAGCGACTCGACTGAGAATAAACAACAAATGAATCCAGTATGTTAATAAATAATAAATATTAACTGCTTTTTTTTTTAAATAATTTTTTTTTTTATTTTAGAAACTGTTAACATGGGGTCCATGGTTTTGGTATCAGAGCTCTATGATTGGAAGTACATCGCTTAAAGTTTGTGATTATTTAGGAGAATCCTTGGCTAATTTTTTTGGAATCACTACACCTAAATACCAATTTGAAATTGATGAATATAATAGAATGCTGAAAGAGGTAATTAATATTTTTTCTTTATTTCAACAAGTAGGTGAAGCCCTCGGGCTTGGCGTAGTTGATAGCGCTCCTGCCTTGTATACCAAGGGTCGAGAGTTCGGATCCCAGGCAATACGATGATTTTATTTAAGCCTTTTAGGTAAATGAACGGTAGATGAATACTTGGACTAGGTGGTAGTTGGAATTTTTGAAGTACAAAACAATTTCAGAAAATAATCTTGATCTTATTTTTATTATCAGATCATTTGGCGAGAATTGCCGAAACAGTTGTTTCTTGCGCAAAAACTTGTAAGCCAAATGCTCTGATAATAAAACTAAGATCAAGATAATTTTCTGAAATTGTTTTGCACTTCAAAAATTCCAACTACCACATCGTCCAAGTATTAATCTACCGTTCATTCACTTATAGAACTGGACTATACTAAGATTGTTTTAATAATTAAGCCATTTGGATTCCAAATGGCTTAAATAAGAATGCCTGGACCCCCAATAGATATATTTACAAATAACGAGTATCGTTTAAAGTCTTAAATGGCCTAAGATGCCGAAAAGACTGTGTGTATGTGTGTGAATGGAAGAAAAAATATGGGGAATGACTTCCCCGAGACTTTCTCGTATATTCTTTTGGAATTACGTCTGGATGTGTGTGTGAACACGATTGCTTAAAAACCAAAGCAGCTAGATCGATGAAATTTGGTATATGCTCCTTACACTAAAATTGTAGATTTCTATCAACTTTTGGAGTAAATACGTCACTTAGAAGTAGTACTTTACTTAAAAAGTTTTTTCAAAAATTTTGAAATTTTCAATTTTTTTGTTATATTATGATAAAACACTCTATTTTAAAAAGTTTTTATTCTTTGACATTTTTTCGAAAACTGAATAGTTTTTGGAATAATCAAAGAAGAAATAGAAAATTTTCGTTAATTTTGATAAAAAAAATCAAAACAAAATCATACAGGTGTCATTAAAAAAAAGGGTAAATATAAACAAATGAATTTGTGAAACAAATCGATCTAGCTGCTTTGGTTTTTAAGGAATCGTGTTCACACACACACACACACACACACAGAGACATAATGCCAAAAATGGTTTTTTTGGACTCAGGGGAGGTCTAAAACGTGGAGAAACATCAAAATCTCGAAGTCGAATTTTTTTACGATTACATAACTTTCTCTATACGAGAAAGTAAAAAAAGTAGGTGAAACAATCGTCAAAGAATATAAAAATAATAACAGACCAATTATTGCTATCACCCTAATCGATAAGGAACAAATTGAATAGATTTATATCAATATATTACGACGTTTCGTAGAAATTCATCTTCGAAAAGAAGAAATTAATGGCTAAGTTAACAGGAACAGGTAGATGAAGACAGGAACAGGTAGATGTAGGTAGCCAGCAAAGAACAAAAACTTTATTTAAATATCGTCGACGTTTCGGGAACGCATCGCTCCCATCTTCAGGACGATAAATTGTCTTTTAATCTTTGTCACTGCTGATGTTTCGGGCCCATTCAACAATAAATTAAGCCCAGGCACCTACTACAATTCTCATAGACAATTCAACATACATTTAATGGTATATGCAAATTTGTATTATAATTTTGTATGGCCTACATGTATCAATCTAAACAACATTAACAATTTATCGTTCTGAAGATGGGAGCGATGCGTTGCCGAAACGTCGACGATATTTAAATAAAGTTTTTCTTCTTTGCTGGCTGCCTTCATCTACCTGTTCCTGCTGAGATTCATCTTCTCAGGCCGTTCCTTTTCCATCACTTCTCAAGTATTATTATTATATATTTCTTCCATTCTCTCTGCTTTAATCTGGCACATCAAAGTTTTTGATAAAATGAAAAAATATCCCGGGATGATAATACTTTGAATTAATTTTTTTACAGGAAAAAGAAGAGAAAGAAAAAGAAGAATTACAAATGGGCGGTTGGATTGCATCAAATTCTCAATCAATTTCAACTCAAGCACCAAATAAAAATGAAGAATTACCTCAAAGATTTGAAGGGTGAAAGAATCTTCAATCCATTTAAAAAAAAAAAAAAATTTAACAAATTTATTATAAAAAATTATTATTATAAAATTTCATATAATTTAACTTCTTTTAATTCTATATCTAATTGATCGATTCCTGGCGCTTCTATATTGTAAGGTTCAATTTCTTTTACCCAATTTTCTAAATCAATATCCATCTGTAACATAAAAAAATATATATTTATTAATTTATTTATTTTACTGATTTTTTTATTTTATTTATACGAGGGTAAGTCAAAAATTACCCGCATTTACAAAAAGATTGTGTAATTGAAAAGGTATATATATACAGTACCGGTCAAAAAAGAGGGTTGTTTTTTTTACCTACTTTTTTGGACTCAGCGGGCCTCAAAACGTATATTTCCATCAAAATCTCGTCATCGAATATATGACATGATCGCAATAATTTCTCACTATATTACGTACAGTATATAGGTAAGGGAAGAGGAGGCAATGGCTAAGCCGGCTAAGTAGCCCCACCGTGGTATCACAAAGGGCCTAATTGGCCTAAGTGTGTTCCCTCTCTCGGAACGGCCACTTCAACCTAACCTAACCTAGGTAAGGGAAAATAATGCATATGTTTATATCTATATTAAAATCATAAAATTGAAAAAAAAATTGAGGTTAAATCCAATTTTAGGCGGTTTTAGCCACTTTTGATCAGTGGCCTGGACAAAAACTAAAAAGTGTTTTTTTTTTTAAACTCTGTCAAAAAAAGTATCATAAATTTTCATCCACTGGGGCAAAATATTGTTTTAAATTGTTGGGTCATATTTTAGGAATGATTTCCTGTTTTTGAACGTCCATAAACTCAATTACAAGCAACTACAATAGGCCTAATAAACAACAAAGTTTTTTTAATTCGATTGTTTTAAAAAGGAGGTATTTTGAGGACAAGAAAAAAAACCTTGTTGAAATTGGTATTAGAAAATCACAAAATGTGAAATAATAACAAGTCGTTTGTGCTGAGGCATAAATTTATTCACCTTTCATCATTTTTTAGTGGTCTGAAGATGGCATGGCCGAAAGGTGAATAAATTTATGCCTCAGCACAAACGACTTGTTATTATTTCACATTTTGTGATTTTCTAATACCAATTTCAACAAGGTTTTTTTTCTTGTCCTCAAAATACCTCCTTTTAAAATAATCGAAATTATAATAATCAAGACTACACCATTTTTCAATAAAGTTTTTTAAATTAAAAATTTAATATTACATTTTTAGAAGCGATTTTTTTTATTTTCTACCTATAAATTTTTGCTTCTTTTTAATGATTTAATAAATTTGATAATTTAAAGAAGTTTTGATTTTCCATTGGATTATTCACCAAAAAATATAAATTTGTGAGAAAATTTGACTAAAATAGGTTCATTTTTGGATCAATAATAGCCAAAAAAACATAAACTTGACACTTTTTTGACCGGTACTGTATTTAAATATAGACTTGGATGGCAGTGGCGCATTCAGGAATAACTTCTGGGGGGGGGGGGTGGTTTTTTAATTGACTCTTCTGTCCGGGAGGGTTTATTTTTAACAAAAACGAAATATTTTTAAAACGAGAAAGTCCAAAAAATTAAATCACTGGCCGTTCTAGGGTCGATTTGGATGCTCACACGCTTATCTTATCAGCGCTATTTTCAGTCGCTCGATTTGACCTGTAAGCACTCACTCCCTAGCGTTCGGTTCCCGCCTTCTTGATGGCAATTGAACCCCCCCCCCCCAAATAGAAATGCCTGAACCCCAAATAGTACACACTAATTACAACGGTTATCGTTAAAATATTTAAATACTTTACTGGCCGAAAAAACCAAAATGAGTGTGGGGGTGAGGGAGGGAAAGAGAGAGGAAGAGGGGATATTTTTAAAAAAAAAAAAAAAAATGGAATACGCATTTGTGAGCGAAAGTTATGACGTAATTAAGGCGTCATTACTTGATTTGTGAGTGCTTATAGCGCCAAATCGAACGGCTTGAGCAACGCTAAAAGCGCTAAATCGAACGCACTCCTAGAGACTACTAATTTTCTCTTCCAAAACCACACCTCCCTGTTTGCGCCACTACTGTCACTATTAACAGTATGTTTTTCTTGTCGCTTACTTGTAACGATGCAAGAGTTTCGTCTAATGCGGGAATAGTGACAACAAGTGTCTTCTTTTGAATATTATCCCTTAAATATTTCCACATACTATTTTGTGATTCTTTATCAAGAAAATATTCAAATACATTATTCAAAATAATAACATTTGCCGATTGAATAAGATCTTCTCTTTTCTTAATATCTCCTTCGATGACTTTGATATTTTTCTAAAAAAAAAAAAGTATTTTTATATCTTAAATTATTTTGCAATATTTAATGCTTGATCTCTTTTTAAAATGTATTATTATTATTATTATTATTAATAAAGCTATATATAATATTATTATAAAACAATTTCTGTTTGTTTTTTTTATTAGTGATTGCTCCATTTCGAAAGGAATGGGAACCCCCCCCCCCCCTCACTTCATTATACTCCTTGGAGTAACCAAAACGTGTCAAGTTCGGATAATAATGCTCTAAGAGAGAAAAGAATATAAAAAGCATTTTACCAATCTAAAACTAATATATGAGATAAAGAGAACATCAAAGTTCATCAGGGATAGGAGAGGTCTCTTGAGTTACTAGTGGGAAGTATTCTTCCCTGGACTGGTATGGGAATAGTGTTACTTTTTGAAGGAGTGCAGAGACTTCTTTTTGTCAGGGATTTTTCACCTATAACATAGGATAAGACCAGGGCTGGGCCGTTCCTTGTATTTTGTGGAACTCGATACAAGTTACAAGTTCATGGAAACCGTTACTCTAACGTTACAGTTCCTTAAAAAAATTAATCTTTCTTCTTTACTTCAGGTAGCTTCGAGGAGCATACCTGGGTAAACGATTTAAGTGCTTTAAAACATATTTATTTCATAAATAAATTACTTTTTAGGAATATCAGAAGATGGACTCAGAGGCGTACCGAGGCAGTTGGGGGCCTTTATACATTTTGTACCAGAGGTGTGAGCTTATATTGAATTTTTTTTTTTTTTTTTTTTTTTTTTTTTTTTGGGGGGGGGGTGCTCATCTTTAAATTCCCTCTCCTCCGTACACAAAAATATTTTTAAATTACCGTATATCCCTGAACCCATAGGGGTCAGAGTTTCTCAAAGAGAAATTTTCATTAAATTTTGTTTTTGTTTTTTTTAATCTAAATTTTTCCGTTTTTACTTGAGCCCTGAGGGCCCGGGGCCTCTCAAAGAGAAATTTTCATTAGAAATAGAAAAAATAAATCGATAGGAACTTGTAACGCCCGGTACAAGTTCCTCAAAAAATTAGGAACTCGTTACTCGTTACTTGCTCTTTTTTTTTAACTAGTTACAGTTCCCATTACAAAAAAGTAACGTACTCGGGGAACGCCGTTACTTGTAAGGCGTTACTGCCCAACCCTAGATATGACCAACACTATAATCTCGAGCCACTCCATGTAAGATGGACGGAGAGCACGGGGTATTAAATGCTCTGGAGTAACTGTACCGGAATTTATGTTATGCTCAGGAATAGAAGCCCACTGTTTGTGGAAAAGTTCTCTAGAACAGAGCTTCTTAAAGTCGTGGGCTGCGTCCCATAGATTATTAACAGGGGGGCCTCGAAGATTATAATTATAATTGTTAAATAAATTTAAATTCTTGAATTATAATTATAATAAAATGAAATGTTGAAAGGATAATATATTTGCTAATTTTTTCCCGAAATATAGGTACAAAACTTAATGACAAATTACTGAAAGCTTCTTTTGAAATAGCTTTACTCGTCGCAAAAGCAAAAAAAAAGCATTCCGTTGTGGAGAATCACACTTGAACCCAATCGAACTTGACCTTTAGATGTTATGAGTCCTGTTTCATTTATTTGGGGGGTGAGATAATCAATAGTAATAACCCCCCCCCCCCCCCCCCCGAAAAAAAATTTCTGAACCAACAAAAGATTGCATTTCACTCACCTCAAATTTAAATTTTTTTACTATTTTCCTTTGAAGCTCACACAATTCAGAATTAATCTCAATTCCAATTATTTGGCAATTCTTAGTATACACCTGGGCCTAAAATTTGAATGAATAAATTAGTTGTCCATATAAAAAGAAAACTAGAATATTTTATATATTTTTTTACCCCATAAAGGACGGCGCCAAGTCGAGATCCTATATCTAAAATGACTTTGTCTTCCAATGGTGGGAGGAGAGCATTAAAAATAAAATTAAGTCTATTTCTTGAAGCAGAATGTGATATGAAATCTAAAAGATGAGAAAAAATTTAAGAGATTAATTTAACATACATTACGACGAGGTCTTTAAAAAAAAATCAAATTAATTATTTAAGTGAGTTCTGGAATTGCTTTTTCTCAAAGGCACCAGAACACTTTGAAGTTATCGAGATATTGAATTTATTATATTTTAGTTTGGGATTCAAATTAAATTAATAAAGGGCCTTTGTGTTATTAAAAACATAATATTAATATTTTTTTCTAGCCAAAGGTGTCTCCTGGACGAGGATTGGTTGTGTTTTTATTAGATTTATATTATTAATATGGCTTATATAACAAGTTAATACAAACTGATAGGTTTTGTCTTATGAGATCCACATTCTGAACAATAATTTCTTGAAATCAATCCATTTTCGCAGAGTTCATCAATTAAATCATCATCATATAAAAAATAATCAACGTGAGCTGTATCCTTTTCCATTTTTATACCTTTCTAAAACAGAAGAAATAAAATTAATTCAATAAAGAATAAATAAAATTGTAGAAATCACAAAATTTAGTCTTTGGCGACTTCTTTATTAAGGAATGAATTCTTATATTTATTAATTTGTTCCAACTAATAAATTTTAAAATTTCATTGTTTCACCTAACTTCCTACAAGATGCAATAGGGAGAAATATAATAATAATTACCATCGTGTCATTTTCTGAAGGAAGAATTCCCTCTAAAGGCATTTCTTCACGTATATTTTGAGATATAGTAAGTAATATATTGTCAGGAAGGGAAGATGTTGATTCATTATCTAAAATAAATTATAAATTAATTAATTTATTGTTAGAACTGACAAGTATAATAATAAGTTTATATGTATATATAAATACACACCTGAAGTCCAATTTTGAGAGATCCAAGATGTTAATAATTTTATAGATTTATGATCTAGCTTTTGTATTATGTTTAAAAATTCCTTTTGAGCCTCTGGAAGCGCATAATTAATATTTTCCATTTTTTTAAATATATAAATACTAATAAGTTTTTTAAATTGTCACGTTTTTGCAAAATAAATGACATTTAAAGACAGTTGAAGTTAGCAATAAAAAAAATAAAATGAAATGAAGCTAGTAACGATTTGGCAATTTTGGTTAAGTTTTTCAAATATTTTTCATTGTTCTCCTACTTGCACATTTTTTGAATGCCAAGAATCCTAATAAACTAGTTTTTTAATTTTTATTTTATTTAATCTAAACTAATGCATATAAAAAATTAATCTATTAGAAAATTTCCAAATGTTGACAAACCTGCTTTGAAACTGTCATTTTTAAAGACTACAAATATTTCGTTCCT